>PVLC010028368.1:0-20984 GCA_004027655.1 Graphiurus murinus
AAAAAGGCAGAGATTGGCAGAGTGAATGAAAAAAGATAATCTAATCATATGGCTGGCTACCAGTGATTTACTTCAAATATAATGATACACGCAAGTTGAAAGTAAAGATAGAGCAGTGAAAATTGCCAGAAACAGAAAAAACTTTATATAATGTCAGAAATGTCAATTCACAGTTATAGAATATCCCACCCAAACAGCAGAATATATAGTCATATAAATGTCCACAGGTAAATCATGTTAGGTCACAAAACAAACCTTAACAATTCTAAAATAACTGAAATCATACAGAATGTGTTCTCTGGCTACAATGGAATCAAACTGAGAATGACTACAAACCTGTGATCCCCCTGTCTCAGCCTCCCAATTGGGTCTTACTCTTTTATAACAATCCATCTTCCAGGAATTAACTGGGGTCCCATGAGAACTTGTTAATCCCTTCTGAGGGCAGAAACCCTACTGACCTAATTATCTTGCACTAAGTCCTTCCTCTTAAATGTTCCACCACTGGCCATACTGAGGATCAAGCTTCCAATACATGAACCCTTCAGGGATACTCACACCATATCCACACCATAGAAAATATAGACAAAATTTCTTAACCAAATATTAACCAACAAAATTCAGCAATATATAAAAAGAATTTTACACTATACCAAGGATGATTTATTTTAGAGGTAAAATCTGGTAAATAATCAATAATCACCCATGTAATCTACTATAGTAATAGCCTAAAGAAAAAAATTACATGATCATTAATTGATGTAGAAAAGCATTTGATAAAACTCAACACTCATTCATGATAAAACTCATGAAAAATAGCAATAGAAGAGAAAATCCTCAACCTGATAAAGATGTTTTGAAACATCTACAGGTACCATTTTACTTAATGGTGAAAGACTGAATGTTTTTCCCTAAAATTAGGGATAAAGCAAGGATGTCACCTTTAACACTCTATTTCAACATAATACTGAAATTTCTAGCCATATAATAAGACAGAAGGAGGAGGGGAAGGAGGAGGAGGAGGAATACAAACCAGAATGAAAGAAAACTGCCTATAGTAATTGATGAAATTATTGTCTACATAGAAATTCCCAAATAATCTACCAGAAACTCCTAAAACTAATCAGTAAGGTCACAGGATATAAAACAAACATGTAAGAACACAACTGTTATTTCTATCTAATAAAAATGAACATGAGGACACTGAGATTAAAAATACAATTATCATTTAAAATCACTCAAAGGGAAACAATTAAGTATAAATCTAACAAAACATAAACATAAATTGTATGTTGAAAAGTATACCATGCTGATAAAAGCAATTAAAGGTCTATATAAATAGAAACATAATTGTGTTCATGCACTGGAAGACTCAAAGTAGCAAAGATGCCAGCTGTCCCTAAATTGATAAACAGGTTTAACACAAGTGCTATAAAATTTTGAGATATTTGGTAGATATAAACAAGACTATTCTAAAATATGGAAGCATAAAGTAACTAGAATAGATAGAAATTTTTTAAAAAGAAGCCGTAAGTGACAGGAATTAGCCTAGCTGCTTTTTTTTTTTTTTTTTTTTTTTTTTTTTTTTTTTTTTTTTTTTTTTTTTTTTTTTTTTTTTTTTTTTTTTTTTTTTTTTTTTTTTTTTTTTTTTTTTTTTTTTTTTTTTTGCGGTACTAGGGATTGGACTCAGGGGCGTTCTACCTCCAAGCTATACCCCCAGCCCTTTTTTATTCTTTATTTTGAAACAGGGTCTCACTAAGTTGCGGAGGGCCTCACTAGGTAGCTGAGGCTGGCCTCGAACCCGGATCCTCTGGTCTCAGCCTCCTGAATGCTGGGATTACAAGCATGCACCACCACACCTGGCTAGCCTAGCTGCTTTTAAGACTCAATGTGTATGGTAACTCAAGACCGTGGTCAGTGGAAGAGAATATGGACCTAGAAATAGATCCACACCAACATGCCCAAATGACTGTGACAAAGACCGGAGGAAATTCAGTGGAAGAGAGACAATCTTCTCAACAAATGGTGCTATAGCAAATGAACATACAAGTTATAGACTAGGAAAAAATATCTGTGAACCACACAATAGACACAGGACTAGTATCAAGAACATATAAACAACTCTCAAAACTCAATACCAAGAAAGCAAACAGTCCTAGTTAGACATAGACAAAAGATGTGAAAAGACATTTCATCAGTGATACACACATAGGAAATAAACACATGAAAAGATGTGCTTGTTAAACCACCCTATGTTAACTCATCGCGCGCGCGCACACACACACACACACACACACACACACACACACACAACTCTATGTTTAAAGACCCTAAGTTTTATTTATGTCCCCTCCTCTTTAACCCCAACAGTGCCTCTACATTGTCTATGTTGTAGTGGGGTGGGGAGAAGAGTGACATTTAATAGGAACTTTAGATACTTCGCTATTTCATGGTGATGAGAAAAAATAGAATAATATGTGAAGAAGGAATACAAACCAACATCTCCTTCAACCTCCTTTTTCTTTACTCGCTTAATCTTCTTCTTTAAGACTTTCATGAGGAAATTTGCAAATTTATTATTTTCTCCAAGGGCTGTCTGGAAGCCAGCATAGAGTGCCTTTTCTTGTTCTTGGAGTTTGGTGATTTCAATCTTTTTCTCTTCCATTTCTTTAAGAGTTTCATTTATTTTCCACTAAATAAACCAAAACAAGAATGAGTGATAAATAAAATGTTTCTAGTAAACTAAGTTTACTACAGGGCAATGCACTTTACAATGCAAAGTTACAATTTTTACGTGTGTGTGTGTGTGTGTGTGTGTTACTAGGGATTGAACTCCAGGGCATTCTACCTTTGAGCTCCACTCCCAGCCCATTTTTTTATTCTTTATTTTAAAACAGGGTCTTACAAGTTGCTGAGGCTGGCTATGAACCTGAGATCTTCCTGTCTCCTTCCAAACACTGAAATTACAAGCGTGTGCCACCACACCCAGCTCAATTTTTACATTTTTTAAAGTTACATTTTTTTCAAGCTTCTTAGTAGAAGCTTTTATTTCTGATGTTTGCAGAGCCATCCATTTATTTGGTTACAATTTTATAATAAAAATCAATTAAGTTAAGAATCAGAAAGATCAGCTTTCTAATGTTTAGCTTTCTCAAAATAAATAAAACAAATTGGAATTTTTACTGATATCTGGATATCAGTTAATAATTCTGCATCTCAAAAGCAAAGATGTTTCTATGTCAACATACGATAACTAAAACAAGACACATTGTCTCTAGTTATGCTGATATATCTAAAAACTGATCTCACTATTTAGTGTATAATATCCACTTAATAGAATTCTTCCTTTATAACAAAATAGTATAATATACTTCTTCAAATTTAACATATAGAACTAACAAATAAACTGTTTCCTGTGATATTCAAATATGTATTACACGGAAACTAGCTATCCTACTTAGGAAACTCACTGTCTTTCCAGTTATGTTCATAAGGATAACATATTCAAAACTTGGTCTCCTATAATAGCTGGTGACAAAAATATAGATTTTTGAAATCCATTTATAAACTAAATATAAGATTCACTTTTGAAAATCTCATTCTCCTACTTTGCAAACAATTGGATCAAATTCACTAAAAAACCTAAATCATTTCTTTCTGACCAAGGGAAGAATTCCAACTGGGAATAACAGGAAAAAGGAGGAGGAGGAGAGAGAAGACTGGAAAGAGAAGAAGGTGAGGACAAGTAAGGCAATTTAAGAAGAAAAAAAGAAGGAACCCAGCGTGAAGTCCCTGTGGAACTCAGGGGCACCCCCGGCTAGGGCACTCCTGCCCACTCCTACCTGCATGTCCTGTTCCTCTTTGTCTGACGAATTAACACGCTCTTGAAGAATGTTTTCCTGTTTTTCAAAATTCTTGAGAAGCATCATTTCTTGATATAATGTGACATGGTGTAGGTCAGATAATTTCATCTGAGTATCTAGTTTCAGTTTCTGATGTCTCAGGAGACGGAGCTCTGCATCAAAAGTAACAATCAGTTCTTTGATCTGGGAGAGAAAAAAGATTTAAAGATAAATTAGAAGTAAAAGGAATAGGTAAAATGTAGTTTTTAAACTAGTGAACAGTACTGATTTATGTAATGGTATTTTTTCATTATGGCCTTCTAATGGAGAGAGAATTATACATGTGTGGTCATACAAACTAATTCATCGATGACACTAAATTTGCATAAATTTGCTAAATGGTGGGAACTCTATAACTACAGTCCTTGGAACGATTATTTCAACACTGATTAAGCAATGGATCAACAACACTGTTCTTGCTACACTATATGGACTACAAGTTCTTTGTGGGTAGTGTCTATATCTCCTCTTTATCCCCCATAGTATCATTGCATTGTCTTTCTTACAGTAAATATAAATAAATATTTCCCTCAACTTCCTATTTTGAAAATTTTTGAATCAGAATGACAAATATTTTTAAATAGATAAATATAGTCATGGAGCAACACGAAATTATTCAATCTTATTTCACAAAGGATTCCAAAAGTGGTTTTCCTGAGATCCAAGTTACTTTATTATAGAGATGGGATAAGAACCCAAGAATCATAAGTTCTTGTCTGGACCTTATTCCACTATGGTCCAGGTGATTGTTAAGTCCTCAGTTTCACTCTGATTTTGGCACTGCTTTCCCCACCTCATCCTAAAGCACATGAAGAGATTAAAAGAAAGTCCCAAGGGCTGATTCTCCCAAGGACACCAGTGCAATAGGAAGGGGCAAACCATTCTGTTTTCTTTTTTTTTTTTCACTAGGTTGTACATTATATGTTATAGGGAGCCTCACCTGACAAATGTCTGTCATGAGTGAGGTCCCAGATTAGGGACTGAGGAAGAAGAGTTCTGTTGTTTTCAGGCAGTGAAATTACTAGAGAATTTAAGAGAGCTAAAACAAAACAAAATGAAACAAAAACCCAAGGAGAAGAAAAAATGTAAACTTTTAAATAAGTATGGCTACAGATCATGTGTTTGGGCTCCTCTTTAATGTTCTTCCAACAAATATACATTATTTCTAAATTTCTTTGGAGGCAGGACTATATTTTTCTTGATTGCAATATCATTTTAAAACTGAACCAGATAGGTCTTCAAGTGTGTAAGGGTTACACTTGTTTTATTCTCTCAGCCCCAATAGCCTGAAAGCTTTGTAAGGATACAGAATTCTTGTGTTGTATCCCTACTACTTAGCTAACACCAGCACTGCACAGGTAATGGCCAATAAATACGTACTACTTAGTGAAATAAATAAGTTAGTATAATTAAACCAGAACTTATGACTGAATAGCTAGCTACATATATCTGGCATTGTCCTCCACAATGTGGAGGGAGTCAGAAGAAGTGCACACGGCCCTTCTCTAAGGAACTGTATAATTTAATTTGTGAGATGAAACCAATACACATGGAGCAGCAAGAAAAGCAAATGCAAAACGTAAGATGCAAGTGGAGTTGAGACACAAGGAGAGAGGATATAATGTAGGCAGAAGATGCTGGGGAAGGTTTAGAACTAGGTTGTGCTTAGAATGATGGCTCAACCTGAAGGAAGTCATTATAGGTACCAGGGAATAGCAAAGGAAAAAGCACAGATATAAAAAAGGGAGGTAAAGGGAGAGTGCGAGAGGCAGGAGCAGTGAGAAACAGGGCCAGATGAAGTAGAGAGGATGGGTGAAGAAGAAAGTTGGAAGGCTACGGGGCTGCCATCACCAGGTGGAGCATTCCACATGGCTGGCAGGCAGCAGCTATCTACCAAGAAAAGTTCTCCTCCTTTCATATTAAAAGCACATCCTACACATCTGGCTCCAGTATGGTCCTGATTTTCCTGGAAACTAGAGTACTTGCCATTCCAGCTCCAGAATAATTTTGAAACACTTCCAACTACGGAAGCAAACCAATCCTTAGAGAAAGAGGATGGTGTGAAAAGCAGAGGGTGCTCCATTTCTCAAGATTTCTCCTTTTGGCACTGGGGATTGAGCCTAAGGGCATTCTACTCTGAAATACCCTAGCCCTTTTTATTTTGAAACAGGGTCTTGCTATGTTGCTGATGCTGGCCTGGAACCTGTGATCCTCCTGTCACAGCCTCCCAAGTTCTGGGATTACAGGCATATGCTACCATGCCCAGCTAGGAAGATTTCTAATTATGTTCGATCTATCTTCTGAAAGCTGATCCTCCACTTCCCTTCCCCAGGATTTCACTGCAAACTAACTGACATATGGGTTTACCCTTCATTCTTAGCTTCCCAAAAAGAAATATGTTACAAAGATCTGGGCAGAGCACAAAGATGTTTAGAAGGCCGAGGACAGGGAGGGAGCCAGATCATCAGGAAGTGGTGAGCTGGACAGCGTTTGAGGAAGGTTCATGTAGAGAAACATAAATTAATCATGTGTTAGCTCTAATTCAACTGCTCTGCTTTCTTTCAGCTTTGTATGAGTGCAGCTTTGCCTCGTACCCGGTTGTTCAAATACTGCTGCATGTACAAGTGCTTAATCTCATCCCTCTTCATAATCTCTAGCTCCACCTCCGTAGGCTCTGTTTTTTCAAATTCTGGATACTTTGGAAGATCTAGGCTGAATGTTGATGCCTTGGATGACCTAGACAATGAATCCCGGGTTGTCAGGTCTCCATCCTTTCCAGAAGAGGTTTTGAGGAATCCTCCACCTGAGCCCCCAGACGCTATCTGTTCCACCTGGCTTGGCCTTTCCTTCTCAATTTTCATCTGCTGTCGCTGGAACCTTTTGAGTGTCTCCTCGTCATACTGGAATCTCTTTTCTGGAACTTCTTCTGGGTAGATCTGAGGGATTGCAGGAATGGGGATGTGCTTGGATATGTGAAGTGTCGACTGAATGGTCCTCAGTTCTTGTACCAGGCACTGTATTTCTTCAATAACGGCCACTTTAAGGTCCCGAAGAGAGAGGATGCACTTGTTCATTTGCATCTTCTTTCCATGGGCCTGAAAATAAGAACAAGAGATAAAAATGACACCCTTCTCACAAAGCACTGTTTGAACTATCATTTGTTCTTATCCCTTGACTATCGGCTTAGTAAAAATTGAAGATAAAAATAGATCTGGTTGTCTCTGTTCGGCACTGAATTGCTCTTTCCTCTATAGTTTTTTGGCTTTTCCTATTCAGCCCCCTAAATGGGAGGACAGCATGGATGTAACCTCTGATATTACTTCACTATCCATGAGTTGTCCCTGTAGCTGTGTGGCAGGACATGTGGGCTGATAGCAGGGCTGAGTTACCCTGTTCTCCTTTGTCTCTCTGTAGAAGTCTTTCCTGAACCCTTGAGCTCAGCTGTATACTCTCCTCGGGAAGAGGAAGGCCACTCTTAACCCATTATGAAATTTTAAGTTGGATGAATGATAAATTGTGGCCACATATGCCCTTTCCTAATAGACCTTGGGTGCCTTTGGCTTAGGCTCACCTCTGCCCACTTAGGGTTAAATTACAAGTTAGCTTATTTCACTCTGTTATTTTACCTACATAATTTCAGTCACTGTTGTATCCTGTCATACCAGGTGATCCTTCCTTGTTTTTTTACTCCAATAATCTCAGCCAGAGTCTGCCTCTGCCTCCAGGCAGAGGTGCTATACATGTCCCTTGCTCCCTCCCCCTCATTATTAGCCCTTTCCCTAGTCTGAGTTTTCTAAATGCCCTTACCAGGACCTAAGGACACAGGCAATCCTACCCCCTAGCCCATGTGCATGCAGTTAAGCTACTACTAGACTAAGAGTTACTTTACATAAAATACAGTTTAAAAATATAAGATCAAAAAGCACTTCTTCAAACAATCTTATGAAACAAAACTTATCTATATATTTACTGTGAAGCAAGAACTCTATAGCGAGATAGAAGAGATATTTTATATACTTGAGAATAAGACTTCAAAGCATTAAGGTTTAAACTCAAAAGGCAGTACTTTTGAGTACTGAAAGGGTGAAAGGGAACCACCTTTGAAGTACCTGGAGGATTGATGATTAGGCATATAAGAACAAACCCAAACTATTCTAATGGCTATATAGCTTACTTCTTTGAGGGATCATTTTTATATACCACCTCTTTCTGATTTTGCAAGTGTCACATAAACCAAAAGAGGGAAAGGAGGATATATAATATACTGCCTTTTTTTTTTTTTTTTTTTTTGCGCTACTAGGGATTGAACCCAGGGGCATTCTTCCTCCGAGCTACACCCCCAGCCTTATTTTTTATTCTTTATTTTGAAACAGGGTCTCATTAAGTTGCAGAGGACCTCACTAAGTAGCTGAGGCTGGCTGTGAACCTGAGATCCTCCTGTCTCAGCTTCTCAAGTACTAGGATTACAAGCATACACCACCATGTCTGGCTTAATATACTGCTTTTAAAAATGCTTAATACTTTTCAATGATTTTGAATTTGACTATGATGACAATAATTACTATTTATTGTTTTAACCATTATGCCGACCTTACATATGTAGATATGTCTTATTGTATTAATTGGTATTAATATTTTTTCATAGATGAGGCAACTGAGGCTTACGGAGATATACATGATTTAGCAAAGTTCACATGGCTGGTAAGTGACTTACAGAATAGCATGTTCTAAAATATTTTATGCTACATTTTAATGAAGTAGATTTTAGTGTAATGAAATTAAGTTCATTCAAGATTTGAAAACTGCCCATCTTCCCTAGCAAGACTATGAAATTTCAAGTTGAGTGGGCTGGAGTTGCAGATCAGTGGGAAGGAAGGAAGGAAGGAAGGAAGGAAGGAAGGAAGGAAGGAAGGAAGGAAAGATGGAATTTATTTCAGGTTGCATGACTGATAAATTATGGTCACATAAAATATAGAACCTGAGAATAAATGTATAGGTAGCAGCTAGTTAGCTAGCAACTTTAAATAGACAGACTTATCACATTAAAAATTGTGGTCATAAGAATATTTTTGATGACAATGAATAGAATATAATGGATAAGTAAGACTTGCTTTAGACAAACAGCTAGAAAATAATCTAAATTATCACTAATAAAATATCCAAACCTCCCATTTTGGTACAATTATAAACTATGAAAATTTATTTATGGATATGAACTGCCATGCCAGGATTCCTATACTACTGTCACATATAACATCTTTAGTGAAAGAGAAAAAGATGCCTCTATCCCAGCATACTTTATTTCCATTTGCCAGAAAATTATAAAATATTCAAACACACTATATATGTGATATGTGGCATCCTCTTTAATACATAACCACATCAGCTGGCCAAGTATCAAATCTCCTAAAAATGGTAGCTCAGAGCCAGATGTGGTGGTGCCTACCTGTAATCTCAGTACTTGGGAGGCTAAGACAGGAGGATCACAAGTTTGAGGCTGGTCCCGGTAACTTAGCAAGACCCTCAGCAATTTAGCAAGTCCCTGTATCAAAATAAAAAAATAAAATAGGGCTGAGGATATGGTTTGGAGGAAGAATGCCCTTGGGTTCAATCCCTAGTCACCTCCCACCACACACACACACACACACACACACACATATATATACAAGGTAGCTCAGATGCCTTATAAGCTTCTAAATGTGAAAAGTTACCTGTCAGTTCAAATAGTGAGTAAAGAATTATTATGCCAGGAAGAAGAAATTTTAATAAGAAAAACAAGGATCAGCAATCAGGAGGTGTGTTAGCTTCCTGTCACTGTGGCAAAATACTTGAAAAAATTGATTCAAAGGATAAAAGATTTATTTTGGCTCACAGTTTCAGAGATTTCAGTCCAAGGTCAACTGGTTCCATTGCTCTTAGGTGTGTGGTGAGGCAGAACATCACAGTGGGGAGCATGAGGTAGAACAAAGCTGCTCACCTCAAGGCAGCTAGAAAGGAGAGAAAGAGAGAGAGAGAGGGAGATGCTGCCAGGGACAAACACTACTAGCTAGGGACCAAGCCTTCAATACATGAGCTTTTGGGGGACATTCCACATTCCAGAGTCAAACTAAAACAAAATGATTAGAAGCAGTTCAGAAGAATGCAGAGAAAGTCAGAAAAGAATATATTAATTGGTTAGTACTGAGTTGCCTATGACAGGTTGGAAGTCCTGTAGAAAGACTAAATAGTGATCTTTTCCCAAAGTTCCTGCTGATCTATGGCAGCCCAAAACTAATAAAGATTTGTTTGAACTTCATAAGTTCAAAGTCCACAAGATAATACTGAGACATATAAATTAATGTGAAGGTTGGTTCTGCTATGTTAGCTAACAGTAATCAGTTGAATCTCTTGTCCTCTCTGGACCTCATTTATTTAAAAAAAGAAAGAAAGAAAAGAAGAAGAAGCCATTCTAGATCCATGAAATTGTGTTCCAGTTCTAAATTTCTGTGGTTATACATCTTTATAGACCATACAGAGAAATGGGTGGTTTTCAGTACTGAATTTAAAACACAGTATGCTTTCTCATTGTTATGAAGTCTGTAGGTAAGTACCAAAGAGTCAAGCTGTCCCAATTCCTCTTCCTTCTTGGCAGCATTTATTCTCATGTGCTCAGGTATCTTGTAATCTGGGGCTGTCTTCAGATTGAAATCTCCCATATACACTTGGGCTTCTCTAATGGCCTGAACATCTTTGGGATCTTCATAGTCATCATCAGGTTTACTCTTGTACCTAGAAAAAGCATAGATAGGTCAGACACAATAAACTCTAACTTATCTACTTTTTAAAAATTATTTATTTTTTATTGGTGTATTGTAATCATACATCTTTGTTATGACTTATCTGCTTTTACATAGGTTCATTTTTAAATTCAGTCATGAAGCAAAAGGATTGTTCTGAGTAAGTGATGTCACTTTTGTCTATAGGGCCCATGTACTTCTTTTTAAAAAAATTAATAACTATTTTTAAAACATCCTCCTCAAATAATATATAATTAAATAAATAACAACCAGTCACTAGATTGTACCAAAATAACCACTATTAAGCTCTGTTTTATTTCTCAGCAATTTGCATTAAATTTTATTAATTCTTTTAATATAAATTAAGCCTTAGAAATTGGGTGGTTTCAAAAAATATGAAAAAGTCAATTATATTTTATTTTATTGCATAAATGATTGTCATACATTTTACAAAAAAAGGCACATAAGTCAAGATGGTAACGAGCATATGTATTTGCCTCCTTCTCATTCTCAAAATTCCATGGAAATGACAGTATGGAGTATAAAAATCAAAAAATCATTATGAAAGCTGAGAATGAGATAGAAAACCAGGAGCAAATCAGTGATATTCCTACATTTCTGGAAGACAGAAAGAAGATGAAATATTAATGGATAAACCAGACCACAGTAAACTACATCAGAATACCTGCAGGAGGTGGCTACAAAAGGAATTGAATGTGATATTCTTGAGAGAGCATCTAGGAGGCTCAAGGCACCAATAAAGTAGGTAAGGAAAGGAGGCAAATGGAGTGGTATGGTAGACATAGTTGGCACAACTAATTAAAGGGTTGAAAAGGGATGCTGAACCAGTTGTCCCCACCCCAACTTTCCCATCCACAAATACAAAGCCATAGCAACTTTTATACCCAGACTAGAACTAAAGAACTGCTCTCTACAGAAACTGAACTCTCTGGGAAGTACTAAGACATTTATGGGTACAGATCACACTCCCCTTCAAGGCCCTTAATTGGGAGAACCTGACATTCCTGCCTAATTATTTAAAGTGAATTCTGATGGCCAATATGAACATGTACACATGGCTTGCAGTCAGAGCTTTAGGAAAAAAACTTTTCAGGGAGAAAAAAAAAAAAAAAACAGAGGAAACCCATGCCACCTTTTGTATTAATTGACAATCATTGATTTGGGTATAGCTACACTAAAAGACATGATTATTATTTTTAAAGAAAAAAAGGGAGAGAGGGAGGTAAGAAGGAAGAAAAGGAAGAAGGAGAAAGAAAAGATAGAGGGAGAGGGGGGAGAGGGAGAGGGAGAGGGAGAAGAGAAATAATTCTGTTTCTGGCTATGTTAAGAGAAACAGGGCCCATAATTATCTTCATCATGTAAACAATTTAAAAACTTAAATAAAAAAGTATATGAAACAACTATGTTCAGACATTAAACATAGGCAGGATCCACTGAATATAGGCAATATAAAATTATAATTCCTCAGAGAAGTGAAGTGAAGTAATCCTATCTCTGGGCTTTCTACATAGAGGAAATTACTAGACTGTGGAGTAGGGTCGAGATCCTACTGATCCAAATATAACCTATTAAACCCACTAATTGAGGAGACTGAGAAAGAGTTCACAGAGGCCAAAGTGGTTGAAATTCATGGAAAAGAATATCAGAATGACAGAAATAAATACCTTCAGAAATCTACACAGGGCTCTCTCAGGTTTTTGGCTGAATATTAATCTGTACAAGTGTAATGTGAAACACCACATAGCTGGACAAAGAACAGGTAGTTGGAAATATACAGTTACTTGGGAAGCTGTTAAACAATATTCTCAGTTTACACATATCTGAGAATAACTCATGTTCCCACCACCTGAAAAAAATCTTGTTGAATATATTGGAAATTCAAGGACAACCTGAAAAGGATCATGCTTTCAAAGTGGGAAAAATGCAGATCTGGACAATATTATTAATCACCTTATCCTAATTGACATTTATAGAGAACACTACACTCAATGCAAGAAAGCACACTCTTTTCAAGTTCTAATTGAACTGTCAGATAGACTGTATGTAATGGCACAGAACAGTTCTCAATATATCAGGAATAATTTTAATCATATGACTACTTCCTTTTTTTTTTTTTTAGAGTACTGGGGATTGAACTCAGGGGCATTCTACCTCCGAGCTATACCCCCAGCCCTATGTTTAATTTATTTTGAAACAGGGTCTCACTACATTGTGGAATGCCTCAGCTACTCCAGTCTCAGCCTCCCAAATGCTGGGACTACAAGCGTGCACCACCACACCCAGCTCATATGACTACTTTCTATGACCATGAAATTAAATTAGATAGCTAACAGATATTTTTAAAAACTCCAAAGTTGTGAAAACTTCATAGCATATGTCTAAATAAGCTATAATTCAAGGATATTAGAAATATTTTTGAGTGAATGATGATAATACAGCAAAACTTGTAAAATGCAGTTAATATAGTGGTTAGAAGAAAGATTATACTTTAAATGTTTGTATTAGAAAATAACAAAGGTGATTTGGGAGGCTGAGACCCGAGAATCCGGGGTCGCGGCCAGCCTCAGCTACCTAGTGAGGCACTCCGCAACTTAGTGAGACCCTGTTTCAAAAAATAAAGAATAAAAAAATAGGACTGGGGGTATAGCTCGGAGGTAGAATGCCCCTGAGTTCAATCCCCAGTACCGAAAAAAAAAAAAAGAAAAGAAAATAACAAAGGTGTAGAATCAAAGTTTACAGATAAAGTTTAAACCTTAAAGAGTTATAAAGAAAAAACTAATTAAACCTAAATTAACTAGAAGGGAAGAATTGATTTGGGGGGGGAAATAAATAGTACAGAAAACAGGCAAACAATTATTAAAAATCTATGATTGCCGGGCATGGTGGCGCACGCTTGTAATCCCAGCATTCGGGAGGCTGAGACCGGAGGATCCGGGTTTGCGGTCAGCCTCAGCTACCCAGTGAGACACTCCGCAACTTAGTGAGACTCAGTTTCAAAATAAAGAATAAAAAATAGGGCTGGGGGTATAGTTCGGAGGTAGAATGCCCCTGAGTTCAATCCCCAGTACCGCAAAAAAAAAAAAAAAAAAAAATCTATGATTAAAAGTTATTTCTTTGAAAAGATCAATAAAATTAATAAACCATTAGAATGATCAAGAGAGAGAAGATATAAATTAACAATATCTTGAACAAAAGAGGAAACATCAAAACAGATACAAAAAATAAAATTAAAATAAGTACTTCATGTTAATAAACTTGACAATCTAGATGAAATGCACAAATTATGCCAAACATCTAAAGCAGAATTAATGCCAATACTTCCCAAACTCTTCCAAAAAATCAAGGAGGAGAAAACACTTCCAAAGTCATAAGGCCAGCATTACCTTGATATCAGAGACATACAGGTACCATAATAACAGAAAATTACAGGCAAATATCGCTTATAACTATAGATATTTAAAATATTCAACAAGGAGCCCAAGATGGCGACTGAGTGAAACACCTCTCTTCAGGCACTGTAGAGCTTGAATCAAAACTACTGTAAAAGCAACTTCTTGAAGGAAGAAAAAGAGCAGCAAAAAAGTGAACAAAGTAATGAAAATTGAAGCGCAGCTGAACAGAACCCAGAAAGTGGATCAGGGAGAGTGGTGTACACCCACAGCTTGGTGGTACATGCTTGTAATTCCAGTACTTGGGAGACTGAGACCGGAGGATCACAGGTTCCCAGCCAGACTCAGCTTAGTGAGGTCTTCCACAACTTAGTGAGACCTTGTTTCAAAAATAAATAATAAAAAATAGGCCTGAGGGTGTAGCTTGGAGGTAAAATGTCCATGGGAGTTCAATTTCCAGTGCCACCAAAAAAAAAAAAAAAATTCAGCTGACTACTATGATTTTTATTCACTTTTTAATTTAAATGATAACAATCAATAAATACAAAGATTTCTAAAGGTATATATTAGGTCCCACATATTAAATGCTTAAGAGTTTACAGAAAAACTCACAGTTCTTCCCATTCTCTTTTTCGTTGCTGAATTTTATTTTGGGCCTTTTCAGCTTTTTGTATAAGTTTCCTTGTTTTCTCAATTTGATTTTCCACCATAATTTCACTTAGAGTTCTAGGTCGAAATTTCTTCCCTATTTCTATTATTGATTCTTCTTGAATGCTAATACTTCCACCTGTACAAAGAATCCAATTTTTTTCATTCTTGAGAAAGAAAAACAAAACTTTAAAAATTTATTCTTAACCTGAGACACACACAGACACACACAGACACACACACACACACACACACACACACACATACACACTCTTGAAAGTCATATTCATTAATTTTACCCAGAGTTTCACTTAGTTTCCTCCTACTGACCTGCAGTCACCTACGGGCTCTGAATAGCCATAGGACACAGGTTGCTGGTATCAGGAACACTATCTTTATGCCCATATTCTTAGCTCATCATTCTGTTTAAAGTATATGTTTTTGGAAAATAGTATGAAATGTAGCATTTTAGTCTCACACTTTGACGTGGGGCCCAGGAAGCAAGGGGAAAATTCTGTCTAAAAAATAGCATCTGACTCAGATTCAAGATGGCGTCTGAGTGAAACACCTTTCCCCAGGTGCTGTGATTTCAAATCAAATTTTCCATAAAAACACCTTCTTAACAGAAGGAAAAAAGCAACAAAAAAAGCGAAATTTGAACCACAACTAAAGAAGACCCAGAGAGCCAATCAGGGAGAAGAAAGGAGACTGCCACGCAGCGGCTCAGCGCAGGTACCAGGCTGTGGAGCCAGGCCGTGGAGCCGGGATCTGGAGCTGTGGCAGCCAGCCAGACACCAGAATCTACAAACACTGAGGAGGACCAGCAACCAGACCAAGCATGGAGTGAGCACCTCCAGGACCCCACACCCTACCCAGGTGGCACAGCCCCACACCATCCACAGCGACCTGAATGCGTGGGATGATCAGTGTAAGCTCCAGTGGGACCACCCCAGCATACCTCTCAGCAAACACAACTTCTTGATGGAAGGAAAGAGGAGCAGAGCGGCACAGATGCCAGGGAAAACAAGGGAGCCGGTGAACACCGCAAACTGGCGGGTGCCACCTTGCATGCTACCTCCTCCCAGCCAACTTTCTGCAGATATCTGGACATTCTTTGTCCTCCTGCGCCCCCAGCAACCAGAGGTGGAGCAAGCAACAACAGAACTCCTAGCAGCAGGGATCCGTAAGTTGGATTGCACACCCGGGGTGTGGGGGCCCATATACAAAGGACAGACTCAGTCACCTGCCCCTCTAGCAATTATACAGGAACAGAAGTGCGGAAGAACCCAGTGCACATAGGGCATCTGAAAAGGCTTGGCATTTAGACTGCACTCCTACCGTCAGCAAAGGCAAAGAGAGAGAGAGAGAGAGAGAGAGAGAGAGAGAGAGAGAGAGAGAGAGAGAGAGAGGCATACAGGCCCTGTGAAGAGCCCAGAGACATAAGCTAGCAGCGGGAGAAGCACCAACAAAACCCCCTGCCTCCACTGACAGAGCAAATAAAAATGCCAGAGACACACTCAAAATTTTAAGATCAGTACTTACAAACTAGTAGGGTGTTTGTTTTTATTGCTTGTTGTTGTTTTTAGGTTTGGGGTTTTTTTGTTTTTTTTTGTTTTTTTGGTGGTAAGTTTTATCTGTTTTTACTCTGTTTTCATTTTGTGTTGCCTTGATTTATTTATGTTTGTTTGGTGATTGATTGCTTTGTTATTTCTTGCTTAGCTTGTTGAATCTCCTCCTTTTCCCTTTTACAAGTTTCCTCCCTCTCTCCCCTCTATATTGCTCTCCTCAACACTTTACCTCTTCTCTTTTCTTTTTCTTTTTTTCCTGTCTCATATCAAGACCAATCTCATACTATCACGTTCAAAACTCTATATTGACTACCAGAATCTCCCAACATATCTATCATCTCTAATCTTTACAATATATCACCTCAACACATTCAACCTCTTATTCTGCTAGAACATACCCTCTTCTTTACCCTATTCCTGTATTCATCACTGTGACTTCTCACCCAACCTTTATCACTGAATACAACCTGTCCTGTATATAACATCAGATACCTCTAAACCCCCACTCCAGAGATTGGATGAGAAAACTTGCAGAGCAGCAAAGATATAAATTTAAGAACAGGGGAACCATGGGAAGGAAAAATAACAAAGAAACAATGAGCTACCACAACCCCTCAATAACAGATCTCACCAACCCAGAATGGCAGAGATTACCAGAAGAACAAGTCAGAGCTTTAATACTAGAAACAATACAGAATTTTCAGAAAGAATGTAGGGAGAGCTGGAAAGAAATAAAGGAACAAATAAAGAATTCGATGACCTGAAAAGGGACCAAAGAGAAGCATTGAAGGAAGTGAAAGATGAAATAACCAAATTGAAGGCACCAATACAAACTATAAAAAGCAGATTAGATCACATGGAAAATAGAATATCACTCTTAGAAGATGACCATGCCAAAAATGAATCTATAGTACATAATTTAGAAAAAAAATACAACAGTATGAATTGGACATCGAAGATATCTGGGCCAATTTTAAAAGAGCTAACCTAAGAATAATAGGGATAGAATAGAAGAGGGATTAGAAGTTGAAGCTTATGAAATAAACAATCTCTTCAAAGAAGTAATATCAGAGAATTTTCCAAACATAGAAAGAGAAGTTGACACACAGGTACAGGAAACATACAGAACCCCCTTTAGACAAGACCAAAGAAGAGGTTCACCACACCACATAATAATCATGTTGACTAATGTAGATTCTAAGGAGAGAATTCTAAAGGCAACAAAAGTAAAAGGCCAAGTGACATTTAGAGGCAAACCAATTAGAATCACTCCAGACCTCTCATATCAAGTCATGAAAACCAGGAGAGGCTGGAATAACATATTCCAAACTCTGCAAGAAAATAACTTGCAGCCAAAATTCTCATACCCAGCAAAACTCTCTCTTAAAATTGACGGGGATATAAAAACCTTCCACGACAAACAGAAACTGAACAAATTTATGTCTTCCAAACCAGCACTAGAGAAACTACTTAAAGAGATTAACTACAAAGAAAAACTAACAAGTAAACATCAGAACCAGAGAAACAATAATTTCCAGGAAACAAACAACTAAGCAAAGAAGAATAAACACCACTGAAAACAGAAATCAAAACTCAAAATGTTAGGAATTAAAAATCATCTCTCAATAATCACACTGAATATAAATGGCCTCAATTCCCCAATAAAAAGGCACAAGGTGGGAAAATGGATCAAAATCCAGAATCCATCTATATGCTGCCTACAAGAAACACATCTTACAAGCAACGATTACCATAAACTAAAGGTGAAGGGCTGGAGTAAGGTAATCCATGTCAATGGAACCCGAAGACAAGCAGGAGTAGCAACCATGATATCAGAAAAATTAGACTTCAGCCTAAGCTTATCAGAAGACAAAAAGCAGGTCATTTTTTACTAGTAAAAGGAACAATCCAGCAAGAGGAAATAACAATTATCAACATCTATGCCCCAAACGCAGGTGCAGCCACTTTCATAAAACAAACTCTGTATGAAACAAAGACACACATAGATCCCAATACACTAATACTAGGAGACTTCAATACTCCTCTTACATCTCTAGACTGTTCTTCTAAACAAAAGATCAGTAGAGATGCCTCAGACCTAAAGAATACCATAAACCAAATGGACCTATTAGATACAAATAGACTCTTTCACCCAACTACAGCTGAATTCACATTTTTCTCAGCTGCACATGGAACCTTCTCCAAAATAGACCACATTCTGGGCCACAAAGCGAGCACTGGCAAATTAAAAAATGTAACATAATTCCCTGCATCTTTTCAGACCACAATGGAGTGAAACTAGAAATAAACTCCAAGAAGACCCAAAGTAACTGTATGAACACATGGAGATTGAACACCACATTGCTGAATGAAGATTGGGTCATAGAAGAAGTAAGGGGAGAAATTAAAAAATTCCTAGAAACCAATGAAAACAGAGACACAACATATCAAAACCTCTGGGACACCTTAAAGGCAGTACTAAGAGGCAAATTCATAGCACTGAGTCCCCACATAAGAAGGATAGAAACTCACCAAATAAATAACCAGCTCAAAGCCCTTGAAAAACAAGATCTGCCTAACCCCAAAGCCAGTAGAAGACAGGAAATCATTAAAATCAGAGCAGAAATTAATGAAATAGAGAATAAAAAAATACAGAAAATCAACAAAACCAATAGCTGGTTTCTTGAAAAAATAAACAAGATAGACAAACCATTGGCCAACCTAACCAAAAGAAAGAGAGAATTAACCCAAATTACCAAAATAAGAGATGGAAAAGGTGATATTACCACCGACCCTATGGAAATACAGAGGCTAGTCAGAAACTATTTTGAAAAACTATACTCCAACAAAATGGAAAATCTAGAAGAAATTGACAAATTTCTAGACACATATAACCTCCCTAAATTGAGTCAAGAAGACATAGAAAACCTAAACCGACCAATAACAGTCAAGGAGATAGAAACAGCAATAAAGAGTCTACCATCAAACAAAAGCCCAGGGCCAGATGGTTTTCCAAGTGAATTTTATAAAATATTTATAGAAGATCTAATCCCAATACTCCTCAAAATATTCCATGAAATAAAAAGAAACGGGACCCTCCCAAACACATTCTATGAAGCCAACATCACATTAATACCAAAGCCAAATAAAGACAGCCCAAGGAAAGAAAACTATAGGCCTATATCATTGATGAACTTAGATGCAAAACTGCTAAACAAAATACTAGCAATGCGCATTCAAAGCCACATCAAGAAAATTATACACCACGACCAAGTCAGGTTTATCCCAGGGATGCAAGGTTGGTTCAACATATGAAAAACAATCCAAGTAATTCACCACATAAACAGAATCAAAGACAAAAATCACATGATCATCTCAATTGATGCTGAAAAAGCATTTGACAAGATCCAACACCCATTCATGCTAAAAGCACTTCAGAGAATCAACATAGAAGGAATGTACCTCAACATCATAAAGGCAATATACAATAGGCCCACAGCCAATACCATAGTAAATGGAGAAAAAACTGCAAGAGTTCCCACTAAAAACAGGAACAAGACAAGGATGGCCATTATCACCTCTTCTGTTCAATATAGTACTTGAGACTCTAGCCAGAGCAATAAGGCAAGAGAAGGAAATCAAAGGGGTAAAAATAGGGAAAGAAGAACTAGAACTATCCCTTTTTGCAGATGACATGATACTATACTTAGAAGACCCAACAAACTCAACCAAAAAACTTATAGAACTGATTAACAAATTCAGCAAAGTGTCTGGATACAAAAATCAATCTTCAAAAATCAGAAGCTTTTCTGTACGCCAACCATAAATCCACCAAAAAAGAAATCCAGAAAACAATTCCACTCACAATAGCACCCCCAAAAATAAAATACTTAGGGATAAACCTAACCAAGGAGGTTAAAAACCTCTATAAGGAAAACTATTCAAACAGTGTCCTTTACATCTTTCCAAAACATTATTAGTGCCTATAGCCATAAAAATTTCCAATTAACAAAAATGTCAATTTGAAGAAGTGAACATTTTCATTCTATTAAAAAGTCCAATTACATGCTTCAACAGAACACAGAGTAGCAGAGTCTGGTTGCTAATTCCCATCTCCCTAAGTAAATGTGGTGTTGTTTTAAGGATTGCATAAATAATGAATAAATCCCATGTAGAAGATATTATGATTTATAGAATAAACATTTATTTAGAGCACAAAAAAAGGAAAACTATAAAAAGTTGAAGAAAAAAATCAATGAAGACCTTAGAAGATGGAAGGATCTACCATGCTCTTGGATAGGCAGAATCAATATCATCAAAATGACCATCCTCCCAAAACTGATCTACAGATTCAATGCAATACCCATGAAATTACCAAGGTTGCTCCTCACAGACATAGAAAAATCAGTCCTTAAATTCATCTGGAAAAACAAAAAGCTCAAGATAGCCAAAGTAGTTCTTAGCCATAAAAACCATGCAGGGAGCCGGGCGTGGTGGCGCACGCTTGTAATCCCAGCATTCGGGAGGCTGAGACCGGAGGATCCGGGTTCGCGGCTAGCCTCAGCTACATAGTGAGGCACTCCGCGACTTAGTGAGACTCGGTTTCAAAATAAAGAATAAAAAATAGGGCTGGGGGTATAGCTTGGGGGTAGAATGCCCCTGAGTTCAACCCCCAGTACC
>PVLC010028369.1:0-21105 GCA_004027655.1 Graphiurus murinus
GGATTGAACTCAGGGGCATTCTACCTCCGAGCTACACCCCCAGCCCTATTTTTTATTCTTTATTTAGAAATCAAGTCTCACTAAGTTGCGGAGTGCCTCACTAGGTGGCTAAGGCTGGCAGCGAACCTGGATCCTCTGGTCTCGCCTCCAGAATGCTGGGATTACAAGCGTGTGCCACCACGCCCGGCTTTCCTTTTCTCATTCTGTTTTCTTAACACTTTGGTTGAAAAACAATTGACTGTAAATGTGTGGATTTATTTTAGGACTCTATTCTTTTCCATTGGCCTATGTGTCTGTTTTTATGCCAATACCATATTGTTTACTATAGCTTTGTAATAGATTTTCAATTCAGGTAATATGATGCTCCCAGCTTTGTGCTGGAGACTGTTTTTGCTATATGGGGTCTTCTGTGGTTCCATATAAATTTTAGGACTGTTTATTTCTTTGGAAAATGCCATTGGTATGGGGATAGGAATTGCGTTGAATCTGTAGATCTCTTTCAGAAGTGTGAACATCCTAACTGTTAATTTTCCAGTCAATGAACAAGGGATAGCTTTACATATATTTGTGTCTTAAATTTCTCCCATCAATTTTGTACTTTTCAGTGTATAGGTCTTTCACCTTCTTGTTTAAATGTATTCCTAAGTGTTTTATTTATTTTATTGTAGCTATTGTGAATTCGGTAATGTTCATTTCTTTTTTAGATAGATTGTTAGTATATGAACATACTACTGAAAGTTTTGTATGCTGATTTTGCATCCTGCAACTTTATTGAATTTGTTGATTAGTCCTAAAAGTTTTTGGTGGAATTTTCTATATATAAGATCATGATATTTGCATGCAGAGTTTAACTTCTTGATTTCTGATTTGGATGTTTTTATTTCTTTTCTTGCCTAGTTGCTCATGCAAGGACTTCCAGTATTGTGTTGAATAGAAATGGTGAGAGTAGGTATCTGTGTTATTTTTGATCATAGGAGAAAAGATTTTAACTTTCTAATACTTAGTATGGTAATAGTTCTGGGCTTTTCATAATATGGCCTTTATTGTGCCATGGTATGTCCTTCCATAACTGATTTATTTTCTTTTTGATTTATTCTTTCTATAATTATTTTATTTCCTTTTTGAGTTCTTCTCTGGCCCATGAGTTGTTTAGATGCATGTTGCATAATTCTTTCTTTCTTTCTTTTTTTTTTTTTTGCAGTACTGGGGATTGAACCCAGGGGCATTCTACTTCTGAGCTACACCCCCTATTTTTATTTTTTATTTTGAAATAGGGTCTCATTAAGTTGCAGAGGGCCTCCCTAAGTAGCTGAAGCTGGCCGTGAACCTGGATCCTCTGGTCTCAGCTTCCCAAGTACTGGGATTACAAGCATGTGGCACCACGCTCAGCGACTTTGCTTAAATTTATCAAGACTAGTTTTGGCTAACATCTGATCTGTGCTAGAGAATGTTTGGTGTGCACTTGAAAAGAATATATATTCTGTTGCTGTTTGATGGAATGTTCTATACACAGGCATTTCTTGACTTATAATGGTCTATGTCCCAGTAAGTCCATTTTAAGGTGGAAATATTATAAATAAAAAATGCATTTACTATACTTTATCTACTGAACATCATAGTATTGGTTGTTTATCCTCATGATTGCGTGGGCTGACTGGCAGTTGTAGCTTTCTGTTGCTGCCTGGTATTACAAGAGCGTATCA
The DNA here is from genome assembly GCA_004027655.1 of Graphiurus murinus. NCBI lineage: Eukaryota > Metazoa > Chordata > Mammalia > Rodentia > Gliridae > Graphiurus > Graphiurus murinus. The sequence continues at coordinate 1,704 of PVLC010028369.1, forward strand.
TACCATATTAACCAAGGAAAAGATCAAAATTCAAAGGTTGAAGTACAGTTTCTTCTGAATGCAAATCACTTTTGCACCATAATAAAGTTGAAAAATCTTGTGGAACCATTTTAAGAGATCATCTGTATATCTGTTAGGTCTATAATGCTGTTGAATTCTGTGTCTTTATTGATTTCCTGACCAGATGATTTCTCTGTTGCTGAAAATAGGGCATTGATGTCTACTGTTATAATTGTGTAACTGTCTTTTCTCCTTTTAGTTTATATTTTCAGGTGCTCTGGTGTGTGTGTGTGTGTGTGTGTGTGTGTGTGTGTGTGTGTGTGTGTGTGTATTTTCATATTTATAATTTTATAAAGATATCTGGAGGAACAGAATCAGTAGGATATGTGTATTTATGATTATAAAAGGGTATTTATTAGGTGGGTTTACATAATCAGAAGCTGAGTAGTCCCACAGTGGCCAAATGCATGCTGGGGAGCTAGAAGAACCAGTTGCTGCTCAGTCCATGAAGCTGGATCCTCAGAACAGGAGGTACTAGTGATGTAAGCCCCAGTCCTAGATCGAAGATCAGGATACTCCCTATAGAATTGCTGGTGAGAGTTCATGTTGCAAGAATGACTGATGTCTAGGGTGATGTTGGCAGTGATGGATACATCTGCAGAAGAAGAAACTGCATTTGAGTGGCGTTCTGCTTCTTCTGCCTTTTTGTTCTATCTGGCTCCCAGAATATTGGACAGCGTCACCCACAGGGCAAGTCTCTCTCAGTTTTCTGTCCCACTTGCCAGTTGTCTCTGGAAACACTGTCAAAAGCATACCCAGAGAAGTCTCTTAATCCTAGGTGTCTTTGAGTCCAATCAATTTGACAATCCAGATTAATAATCCCAATAATATCTTAATGAATTGACCCTTTTATTATATAATCTTGTGTCTCTTTTTATAATTTTTAATTTGAAGTCTGTTTGTTTGTTATAACTATAGCTATTGTGTCTCTCTTTTGGTTTTCATTTGCATCTTTTTCCGTCCCTTCACTTTCATCCTATTTGTGTCCTCAGTGGTGAAATGAGTCTCTTTAGGCAGCATATGGTTACATCTTGTTTGCTTTATTCATTCAGCCACTCTGTCTTTTGATTGAACATGTAATTCATTTATATTCATGCTACTTAATGGTAGGCAAAAACATTCTGCTGTTTTTTGGTAGCTTTATTGATTCTTTGTTCCACTCTGTTTTCCTTTGTGATTTATTTTTTGTGGTAGTATGCTTTGATTCTTTCCTGTTTATCTTTTTGTATCTACTATAACCCCCTCCCCACTTGGAGCTTTATCATGATGCTTAAAATAAAATCTTATTACTATAACAGACTGTACTTCCATACTAAACCTGTATACTTTTTTGGTATGGTACTGGGGATTGAGCCAGTACCCCCAGCCCTTTCTAAAAAAAAAAAAAAAAAAAAAAAAGAAATTGAAACAAGGTCTTGCCAAGTTGTGCAGACTGGCCTCAAACCTGAAATCCTCCTGCCTCAGTCTCCCACGTATTGGCATTATACTGTGTCTAGCTTAAACCTATACACTTTCACTTTTTACTTCATCCACATTTTATGTTATTGATGTCACAATATATATCTTCCATATATTGTTTATCCCTTAACACATTATTTGTAGACATAGTTATTTTTAATACTTCACATTTGATTTTCATACTAAAGTTAAAAGTGATATAAACACTATCATTGTAGTATTAGAGTACTCTGAATTTGACTATATTCTTGCCTTATAGTGACTTTTATACTTTCTTGCAATTTTATGTCCTTTAATTTTAGCCAAAACTTCTTTTAGCATGTCTTATAAAGCAGGTCTAGTTGTGATGAACTCTCACAGCTTTTGTTTGAGAAAGCGTTTTTCTTTCCTTCATTACTGTAGGACAGCCTTGTCCAGGTATACTATTCATTGTTGGCAGATCTTTTTTTTGTTTGTTTTTTCCAGCACTCTAAATATATCATCATACCCTCTCCACTCCTGCTGAGAAATCCACTGAGAATCTTGTATCTTATGACAATTTCAAATTGTGATATGCTTCTATTCTCCTACAGCTTTCAAAGTTATTTTTTTTTTTTGTCTTTGATGTTTAGAATTTGTTTATGATTTTTTTTTTTTTTTTTGCGGTACTGGGGATTGAACTCAGGGGCATTCTACCTCCGAGCTATACCCCCAGCCCTATTTTTTATTCTTTATTTTGAAACAGGGTCTCACTAAGTTGTGGAGTGCCTCACTAGATAGCTGAGGCTGGTCACGAACCTGCATCCTCCGGTCTCAGCCTCCCAAATGCAATATGAATTTTTTAGGGTCATTTGCTGGTACCTTATTTTGTTCCTGTGGTATCATGTTATTTTATTCCTGTGATGTCATGTTTCCCTGATTATTAGTGATCCTTCTGGCCTTCTTTTGATGTCTGCACATATGAGGAAACAGGCACTTCTTCCTGTCTTTATAGAACAGCTTTGGTAGGAAAAGCCCTTCACCTTTCAGTTTACCATGTGTTTCTGGATGGTTTTGCTCTTAGAGTGCTTGGCTCATTAGAGCAAGCCAAGTACCGGGATCTACTGGGTAGGTGGTTTTGGACCCTGTGCCTCCTAAAATGTGAAGCCATAGGGACCAGCCTGGTGTCTGTGCCAACAGTTATGTGGGCCTTATATCTAGGTTCACAGGTTTCAGCCTAATGCCTACATCCGTGGGGTCAGGCCTGGAGATTAGGTCTGCTGTAGCAGATCTAGATCTTAAATTTGCATTAGCTGACCTGTCATTGGGGTCCACTGGAATAGGCCTGATGCTTAAGTTCACAGGAGTGTTCATGGAGCCTGAGACCATGGCGTTGGACCTGGAATCTGAATCTTTTGGGGTTGGCTTGGCACTGGATTGATGTCTCAGTCCATTTTATAGTTGTATAACAGAATACCACAGAATAAACATTTAATAATGAACAGAAGTTGGGTGTGGTGACACATACTTGTAATCCCAGTACTTGGGAGGCTGAGACAGGAGGATCACAAGTTTGCAGCCAGATTCAGCAACTTAGCAAGGCCCTCTGCTACTTAGTGAGATGCTGTTTCAAAATTTAACAACAACAACAACAACAACAACAACAAAATAGGGCTGGGGGTGTAGCTGAGAGATAGAATATCCGTGGGTTCAATTTTAAGTACCACCGAAACAACAACAACAAAAAGAACAGAAATTTATTGGATCATGTTTTTGGAGGTTCTGAAGTCTGACATTAAGAAACTAACATGTTGTGAAAGCCTTTTTGCTACATTACAACATGGCAGAAGACATTACATGGGTTAGAGAGAGCAAGATGGGGCCCAGAATAATCCAGCAATAACAGACCAACTCCTGTGATAACAGTATTAATCTATTCGTGAGAGCAGTACCCTCATGACTTAAAACCTCAAAGCTCCCTTATAATACTGCTCTCATGTGGGCCCAAATTTTCCAACACATGAACAATTTTGGGATTATATTCAAACCATAGTAAGCAGGTCTCAAGCTTTAGTCTGCAGAAGTGAATTGAAGTCTTGGGTCTGAGAGAGCTAGCCCGAAACCTTGGGTGCACAAGGAATGTACTGAAGCCTGGACTTGTAGTGATTCCAGTGCTGAGATCTTCTTGGTATTCTTGGGCCCTTGGGCTGCTGGTGTCTGGGGCTTCAGGGACCAGCCTGAAGCATGAGGGTGGCCTACTACGGGAACAATCCTAGGCCTTCGTGGGTCAGTTTGGAGCATGGAGCCTTGGTTGCTGGACAGATGACCTGGGTTGTGGGGCCAGCATAGTTTCATTTATGGGATTTGGCCTGGATCCTGGGTTTATGAGGGCTAGCACATACTAGCCTTGTGGTATGATATAAGGAAGTAAAATTATTTACAAGGTAAATGTTCAGCTCTTTTAGGTATTTTGAAATCTGGATTTTTTTCCCCCCAAGAGAGAGACAGTGTAGTATAATAGGAAAAATGGACTCAGATTTGACCTTAGTTATATAATCATGTCTCAGACATTTACCAGTTGAAAGACCTTAGTTAAACAGGACCCCGGACTTCAACACCTGAAACCTATCAACACTTTTTCTTTTCAACTTAATATAAACTTTTCTCAAACTGTTTACTTTTTTTTTTTGGTGGTACTGGGTTTGAACCCAGGAGCATTCTACCTCTGAGCTACCCTCCAGCCCTATTTTTTTATTTTGAAATTGTCTTACTACATTGCCAAGGATCTTGTGTTGTTGAGGCTGCCCCTAAACCTGTGATTCTCCTTAGTCTCCAAAGTACTGGGATTACAAGTGGTGTGTAGGACCACGCCTGACTTCTCAACCTGTTTTTGTGTCTTGATATGCGATGATTTCAGTAGCAATTTCCATGGAGGAGTAGAAGGCTAAAACACATCATAAATTTCCATGGCGATCATAATTTCTACATGAAATCTAAGTTTGGAGGATTTAGCCAAGTGAGGAGTTTTAGTGCAAATAATAGGAAGAAAACACCCTATGTTAATCCCTTAGTGCTGCCAAACGAATAATAAATTTACATTATGTAATTTAGACTAGTATATTATTAATAAATGCTGGCTATCATCTTCCTCTTCTGTATTAAGTTACTTAAAGAATGAACTGTTCTAAAATTCTCTTTTTCTCTTTAAAATGAATTGAAACCATTTAAATGATTTATAATTTGAAATAGCGTTATTCAGTTTAATTGTTCTTCAGTTCTCCTGCTGTTTAGGGGGCATGAATTGCCACAGTTCTCTTTTCTCAGATTAGTCTCTGTGCCTTTAATACATTTTAGATTTTCTTTGGATGAGCAATTGGAGATTCATGTAATAACTGAAATTTAAAAAAAATATAGTAGTGCTTCTTAAATTTTCTTTTCCTAGGCTATTGTATAGGAATGGTGTTGAACTGCAGTTTCTCCTTCAGTAGAAATCAGAAAGTAACACCTGGAATTTCTAGGTAGTTACTGTTCTATAGACCCCACTTAAAGTAGCATGAGACTTAAAATAGAAGGTTAAAATAGCAGGTTATCACAGGTAGAAGGAACTTGAAAAATTGTTAATCTATCTGATAAACATGTAATGCTCTTCAGGATGAAGCTACTAAAACTCAGAGAATTTAAGTGTTTTGGACAGCGTCCTGTAGCTAGTAGTAGAGCAAAGGAAACATGCCCTATCCTAACTATAGTTTCTGTGTGCTTTCCACTGAAACTCAGTTATTTATGTGTATTATGGGGGGTACTTTAATAAATCTATACAGAGCCTGAAATCCCTGGAAAATACTATGTTAAAATGGTTTCTTTTTTCAAGTAACCTATGCTATTAAGTTATGGCAGAGTTTGCTAGCCAAAGTCTCAGTGACATCTGTATATCTACACCAAGAGAAAATGAATAATGTATGCAAATCTTCTGTCAGAATTTCATCAATTCTGCTTTCTACTATTTTGAGAAATATCACCCTAAGACATTTTAGAGAAGAACTTGTCCGTTGGATTAATAGATAAAAGAGAAAACCAGAGAGATTTTGTTTCTGGAGTGATCAGTTGGATTTATTATGGATGACTAAGTTTCACTAGAGTATCTCCAGTGTCTGTCCTACGGAAGGTATGGGACACCTTGAAGCCAGTATTAAAAGGAAAATTCATAGCACTGAGTGCCCACATAACAATAGAAATCACCAAGTAAATGACCTAATGACACATCTCCAAGTCCTTAAACAATAGGAACAATCTAACCCCAAAGCCAGTTGAAGACAGGAAATTATTAAAATTAGAGCAGAAATTAAATGAAGTAGAAAGTAAAAAAAAAAAAAAAAATACAGAAAATCAACAAAACCAATAGCTGGTTTCTGGAAAAAGAATAAACAAGATAGAGAAACTACTAGTCAACCTAACCGAAAGAAAAAATCAACTCAAATTACCAAAAGAACAGATGAAAAAGGTGATACTACCATCAACAGTGTGGAAATCCAGAGGATCATCAGAGACTACTTTGAAAAACTACTCCAACAAAATGGAAAATCTAGAAGGCGACAAATTTCTAGACACTCCTTTCCTAAAGTGAGTCAAGAAAATATGGAAAACTTAAACCGATCATTAGCAATCAAAGAGATAGAAGCAGCAATAAAGAGTTTACTATCAAAAATAAGCCAAGGACCAGATGATTTTTCAAGTGAATTTTATAAAACTTTTATAGAAGAGCTAATCCCAGTACTCCTCGATCTGTTCCATGAAATAGAAAGAAATGGAACTCTCCTAAATACATTCTATGATGCCAACATCACATTAATACCAAAGCCAAATAAAGACAGCTTAAGAAAAGAAAATTATAGTCCTATATCATTGATGAACTTGGAAGCAAAAATGCTAAGCAAAATACTAGCAATGTACATTCAAAACCACATCAAGAAAATCGTATACCGTGACCAAGTCGGGTTCATCCCAGGGATACAAGGCTGGTTGAACATATGAAAAACAATCCATGTAATTCACCACATAAACAGAACCAAAAACAGAAATCACATGATCATCTCAATAGATGCTGAAAAAGCATTTGATAAAATTCAACACCCATTCATGCTAAAAGCATTCTATAGAATTGGAATAGAAGGAACATACTTCAACACCATAAAGGCAATATACAATAGGCCCACAGCCAACATCATATTAAATGGGGAAAAACTGCCAGAGTTCCCAGTAAAAACAGGAACAAGACAAGGATGTCTATCACCACTTTTGTTTAATATAGTACTTGAGACTCTAGCCAAAGCAATAAGGCAAGAGAAGGAAATTAAAGGATTATAGGAAAAGAACTAAAACTATCCCTATTTGCAGATGTCATGATGCTAAGACGACCCAGGAAACTCAACCAAAAGGCATATAGAACTGATCAACAAATTCAGAAAAGTGTCTGGATACAAAGTCAATCTTAAAAAATCAGAAGCTTTCCTGTATGCCAACCATAAATCCACTGAAAAAGAAATCCAGAAAACAATTCCACTCATGATATCCCCTCCCCCAAATAAAATACTTAGAAATAAACCTAACCAAGGAGGTAAAAAATCTGTACAAGGAAAACTATAAAACACTGAAAAAAGAAATTGATGTAGACCTTAGAAATTGGAAAGATCTTCCATGCTCTTGGATAGGCAGAATAGATATCATCAAAATGGCCATCCTCCCAAAAGTGATCTACAGATTCAATCCAATACCCATGAAATTACCAAGGTCACTCTTCACAGACAGCAAAATCAGTCCTTAAATTCACTGTGAACAACAAAAAGCCCAGAATAGCCAAAATAGTTCTCAGCAACAAGAATCATGCAGGTGGTATCATAATACCAGACTTCAAACTATACTACAAATTCACAGTAAGAAAAACAGCATGGTATTGGCACAAAAACAGACATATAGCCCATTGGAACAGAATAGAAAACTCAGAAACAAATCAGCACACTCACAAGCAATTGATTTTTGACAAAGGAGCCAGAACACACGGGAAAAATGATAGCTTCTTAAACAAATGGTGTTGGCAAAACTGGTGCAGAAAAATGGAAATAAACTCCACTTTCTCACCCTGCACAAGAGTCAATTCAAGGTGGATCAAAGATCTGGAAGTCAGACCAGAGAGTTTGTAGCTACTTGAAGAGGGCATAGGCCCAGCACTTCAACACATAGGCACAGGTAAAACCTTTCTGAACAAGACCCTAAAGGCACAAGCAATTCAAAGGAAGATCAATACATGGGATTGCATTAAACTGAAGAGCTTCTGTGCAGCAAAGGAAACTATCAATAACCTCAACAGCCCACAGAATGGGAGAAAATTTTTGCCAACTACTCCTCTGATAGAAGACTAATATCTAGAATATACAGAGAACTCAAGAAACTCACAGCTAAGAAAAAAACCCAATAAAAAAATGGACAAGTGAACTAAATAGACACTTCACAAAAGAAGAAATATAAAATTTTGAGGAAATGTTCAATATCCTTAGCTATCAGAGATATGCAAATCGAAACTACCCTGAGATTTTACATAACCTCTATTATAATGGCAAGCATTAAAAACACAAACAACAACAAATTCTGATGAGAGTGTGGAGAAGTGGGAACCTTAATACATTGTTGGTGGGATTGCAGATTAGTGAAACCACTTTGGAAAACAGTATGGAGGATCTTCAGACAAATGAGAATGAGCCTACCATATGATCCAGCAATACCACTTGTAGAATGGAAACCAAACTACCAGACTAATGCATGTGTATCTATGTTTATAGCTGTAGAATTCACAATTGCCAAACTATGGAAGCAGCCAAGATGTCCCTGCAACAGATGAATCGACATCTTGGGATATGTACGCAATGGAATTTTACTTAGCAATAAAGAACAAAATCATGTAGTTTGCAGGGAAGTGGATGGAACTAAAAAAGTTTATGGTAAGTGAGATTTGTGAGTTACAAAAAGTAAAAAATTGGATGCTCTCCCTAATATATGGAAGAGAATGTGGGTCATAAGAGGGACTCCAGAAGAAGAAAGATAAACCTTAGATGAGCAAAGAAGGTGACCTAATTGAAGGTGATGGGGGGTGAGGGATTGGAGAGGGAAGCACCCTAATGTGCATGAGGTACATTCACAGACATATCAAAGTCAATCACTAAACAGAACATGAAAAGGAGGGAGGGGGCGAGAGAATGAGGCAGGAATTGGGGAAGAGTTAAAATAAGAGATGTGTGCATGTATGCCTCTACTGGCTTGTACCTCACAAAGATGTATGATTAAAATCCACCAATTAAAAAAAATGAAAAAAAGAGGTGTTAAGGGCTTATGCTTATGGATATAAAGGACTGAAAGTTTATTTAAAAATGAAGGGAAACTTTCCATGTGTCTTGATATTTAATGATCTGTCCATGTATTCTCTAATATCCTAAGTATCTGAATGCCATATACTTTTGCAAAAGAACATAGAGCATCATGTTGTTTCTTATTAATATTTCCCTCTGGATAATTCCCACAAAAACTTAGAACTCTATGGACAGGAAATGAAACTTACTTCCTTTACAGCACCTTGTCCAGTAATTGTTACAGAATAGGCACTTATATGTTTGAGTGACCCTGAAAAGAAAAGTCATTAAGCCAGGCAATATATTTAGAATTGTAGAATTTTTAGAGTTGAAAATGCCCATAAAATTAAACCAAGGACCAAAGCCTAATATTCATACTTACTTTCAGTGACATTGAGATTTATTAGTTATCAGACCGTTGATAACTGTCAGCAACTCAGTTGTGAGATAAATTGCTTTAAGCAAGTGGGGGAAAGAAATAGAAGGGAGATTTCATTTAGGATCACTTAGAAAGAAAATAGATTGTTGTTAAGGAGGGAAAATGGCAGGGCTATATTCATTCAGAGAGAAAGCCTGCCTAAAATATTCTTTACAAAATAGCAAGAAAAAACTTAAGCTGGCAAAGATACCCAGCCAGAGTTCCTCTCTCATTTTGAAAAATCTTGTAGGTTAAAGGATAGCAAGATAGGAAGCTGTCTATGTTTTGAATCTGCCTGACTTAGAATTTTCTAATCTTCTTTTATTACTATTAGAATTGTCTCATATACTAGCATTCATGCCTGAAATCTGAGTTCATGGCATAACAAAACTGCTTATCTCATGACTGGGAAGTGGAGAAAAAGGAAGAAGCTAGAGTTCCATCCACAGTTTCTTTAAAAACCATGCCCCTAGTGATCTGAAGACCTTTCACTTGTCCACCTTTTTAAGGTTCCACCACTTCACAATAGCACCATGGGCTTGGGTTCAAGGGCAAATGTAGACTCTGCTTCAAGGGAAAAGCTTAAAATATGGACTGGCCACATTGCAATATATGAAATAGTTATTGTGTATGCAAGTGATATAACCTGAGTTTTTAAAAAGAAAGGAGCTAGAATAAAGTTATTATAAGTTTTCTTGATATCTCAGAGAACATTGAAAAAATGGGACAGATTCAAGGCTACTTTAGACATACAAGGACCTCAAACCTGGGAACTGGCCACAGGATCAGGATGTTCTGTACCTCTATAGCCCTCTAGTCTATGCTTCTCTGTAAGTGAGTTTTATTTCCCCTAACAAGTTAGATAACCTATCTACTTATATATAGGTATGGGAGATGGGTAGGTGAGCATGCCTACTTACAACTTAGAATGCTTGTCCATCCCTAATAGATATATTACTGTATCCAGTGGTTAAGGAGTATTATGTGTGGCTATGCCTAGGTTAAGTCTTCATTCCTATTGCTAAGGGTAGAGTGTTATGTTTGGTAGCTCCATCTAAAACCCAAATTAAGAGAGAAATGTTAGCAAGATATTCAGAGTAGTATATTGAGCACCTATCACCTCCCAGAAACATCAATTTGATCAATTATCCACATGCAAAAATACTTTCACAAGGCCTGGAAAAATCAAGTGAATGATTTCAGCATCTGGGTATAACACATAAATAAAAGAAACATTGATGAGCATAGGAAGGACAGTTCCACATTCCCTGTATCACCCTTCTTCTACCCTAGGCAGCACAGAACAACAACAAAAAAAGATATGCTCCACATGGGGGAAAGAAATAGAAGGGAGAAGTAGACTTTGCTTCCCCCTCAATATTGCCCACCCACTAGAACCCAGCCCAGGTAAGTCCTCACAGTGCCACCCTCCAGGCTAATTACCTAATTTTGCTCTGGTGACAGGCCAGCCCATTTACCTGTAGGTTCTTGACTGGTTATGTGGTTTGGTTCTCTGGGCTTACTCTACTTCCAGTCTGTCTCAGTGGCCCTAGACTTTGAGCCATTCCCTGTGTTAGGTTGCCCCCAACTCAGTGCCAGGCTGGCTACCATAGACTCAAGCTCTAGACGTGCTTTAGGCACCAGGCCTGCCCTCACCAGTATACTAGCCCAGGCTTCACAGTGCCCCCAAACACTGGGCTAGTCCCTATGGATCCAAGCACCATGCCCTCCCCAGCTTTAGGTTAGCCCCTTTAGCCTCAGGTTCTAGAGTCAAGGCTAGTACCTGCAGCCCAAGACTTCCAAGTGCCACTCAGACACTGACTGACACAGTTCCCCTACAATGCTCATAGCTCCAGACTCTAGCCTGTGACCCATGGACTCAGCATCCACATTTTCTTTGGCATCAGGAAAATACCTGTAGACTCCCTGCTGACATAGAACCCAGTCTACCCCAGCATCAGGCTGGCCTCTGTATACCTAAACTCTAGGCAGGAACCTGTAGACCTAGCCTATAGGTCACTCTAACACCAGACTGACCCAGTATTTGGGGCCTTCCAAATGCTAGTCTAGATTTTTATGTGGTCTCTCAAACTTCTCATTTTGGTCATATATTATTTTCTTGACTTTATATAGTTGTTCATCAGTGTCTCTTGTAGCTCAATGAATTTCTTCAAGATAGTTATTTTTTAATTCTGTTAGAAAATTCATAAACCTAAATATTTTAGTTAGTATGGTTTATTTTCTTCCTTGAATGGGGTCATATTTTCCTGATTATTTACAGTCTTTATGGCCATGCATTAGTGTCGACACACACATTTGAAGGGATAAGGACTTATTCCAGTCCTTGCAGACTGGTTTTGACTGGGAAACACTGTTCAGCCCATCCAGAGATTCTGGGAAGATTTTCTGATATTATCTGCAGTAGACTTGCTGGTAGAATCCCCAAGCAGGCTGGCCTGGGGCCTGGTCATCAGAAAGGCAGGACTGATGCCTAGGTCCATGGGGTTAAGCCTAGAGACTAGATTCACTGGGGCAAACAGAGCTTGGTTCCGCTGAGTTAGGCCTGGATTCTAGGTTTACAGGGACAAAGGACTCCATCTGTGAGAACCCATTGACTGTGCCACTGTGGCAGAATTTGAGGCTGAATCTAAAAGGGGTGGCCAAATGCTGGGATTGGCATAGCATGTAGGTCCATTGAGGTAGGCCTGGAACTGGAGTGGGCCTACCACTTCAATCTAAAGGGGTGAGCTTGGGTCCTAAGTTGACAAATAGAATTGAAGCCTGGGTATTGGTGTGGGTGTGGGTGGGGGTCAAGGAGAGTCCTGGAGCCTGGGCCCATAGAGGCCACTTGGACACTAAGGTCTACTACAGTGGGTCTGCAGGCATGGGCAGCCACAAGGCTGGCCTGCTACTCTGCAGGCCTATAGCCTGGGTACACAGAGCTGAGCCTAAAGACTGGGTTCGTAGGTACCAGCCTAGGACCTAAGGCTGCAGGGAGAAAATAAACCATTCTAATACTAACTAAAATATTTAGGTTTATGAATTTTCTAACAAAGAATTAAAAAATAATTATCTTGAAGAAATTCATTGAGCTACAAGAGACACTGATGAACAACTATATAAAGTCAAGAAAATAATTTATGACCAAAATGAGAAGTTTGAGAGACCACATAAAAAAGAACCAAACAAGTATTCTGGAACTGAAGAACACAATATCTTATCTATGGACAGAAGAAACAGGCAGCAAAAAATAATAAAATAATAGAAAACTTTGTAGGTCTGGGGAAACATATAACTGTATAGGATGTTCAAAGTTACCCATTGAAATTTAATCTAAGTAAGACTATAACAAGACATATTATAATCAAGTTATAAAAATGAAAGAAATCAGATCCCAAAATCAGAAGTCTTACAGGCTAAAATAGAATGCAATGATATATTCAAAGTACTTAATGGCTAAAAAAAAAAAAAAAAAGAAAGAAAGAAAAAAAGCTTGCCAACCAAGAACACTGTGCCTGACAAGACTTTTCCAGAAATGAAGGACAGATAAATACTTTCTCAGAAAAATAAAAGCTGCGAGAATTTACCCCCAACCTGCCTTACAAGAAATGCTAAAAGAAGTTTTTGAAGCTGAAACAAAAGGATACCACTTAATAACAAAAAATATTTAAAAGTATAAAATGTGTACATAATCCTAGTACTTGGGAGATTGAGACAGGAAGATTGTAGGTTTGAGGCTGGCCTTTGATAACTTAGTGAGAAAATTATGAGTCTTGGGGTAGTTTATAGGTAGAATACCCCTGGGTAAATCCCCAGTACCATATACACGCCAAAAAAAAAAAAAAAATGCATACATATTATATGAGTAAGTATATACTTAAATTCAGAATATTATAATGCTATAATGGTAGTATATGTCTTTAGTATGGAGGTTAAAAGACAAAAACATTACAAATAGTTTGTTAAGGGGTAAACAATATATAAAAGATATAAACTATAACATTAATAACAAAATGAGGGGAAATATAGTTTTTTAATATTTTATTGAGTTTATCAGCTTAAAATAATCTTTTATAATCATGTCTTATGTAAAGTTCATAAAACAACCCCAAGAAAATATGTTTAGTAGATATATAAGTAAGAAATCAAAGCAAACCCATGTAGAAAACCATCATATCACAATAGAAGACAGCTAGAATAGCAGAACAAAGGATCTACCAAACTATCAGAAAGCAATTAAAGGCAGTACTCATAACAGGTAAAATGGAATTTAAATAAAAAATTGTGAAAAGAGATTAAAGAAATTCATTATATCGTGATAAAGTTCTTTTAGCCCCTTTTTTTGTTTCCATAACAAAATACTTGAGGCTGGGTAATTTGTATTTAAAGAGATTTATTTATTTCATGATTCTGGTAGCTGGAGGGTACATACAGTTTGGTGCTTGCATCTTGGGCCCCATGACCGTTACATTGCAACATGGTGAAGTAGAAAGAGAACTGGCTATATAATCACCAAGTGCAAAGCCTCATTTATAGCTGCCCATTCTTGTGAGAACTAAGTTAGTCACATGAAATCTGATCCAGTCCTTCAACACAAAGGGGTGGCACCCCATGACCTAATTACTTTATAGTAGGTTCCAATTGTTAATATCACTTCTTAATACTTTGTAATAGGCCCCACTTCTTAATACTTCAATACTACCACACCAGGGACCAAGCTTCTAGCACATGAACCTTTGTGGGTTATTGTATGCCAACAAATTGGTTAGTCTAAAAGAAGGAAACTTCTAGAAACGTAACACACCAAAACTTAATCATGAAGAAACGGACAATCTGTGTAGATGATGTATAAGGAGATTGAATGAGTAATCAGAACCTCCATTAACAAACAAAAGCCTAGAACCTGTTGAATCTACTGGTAAATTCTAATAAAGATTTAAAGAATTACTACTCATCCATCTCAAGCTCTTTAAAAAATCAAGGAGAGAACACATCTAAATTCATTCTAGAAGGCCAGAACTACCCTGATATCAAAGCCAGATGAGAATACTGCAAGACAAAATGACAGGCCAATATCTCTGATGAACATAGTTGGAAAAATCCTCAACAAAAACTACTCACCTGAATTCAGTAGCACACTGGAAATAAAGTACACTACAACCAGATAACATTTATCTCTGTGATGCAAGGGTCTTTCAGCATATGCAACTCAATAGATATGGTACACTACATTAACAAATAAATGACAAAAGCATGTGATCATCTCAGTAGATGCAAAAAAGAAAATTCAACAACATTCAATATTTTATGATAAGGCTCTGAACACATTAGATATTAAAGGAATGTATCTCAAAACAATAATGGCCATGTATGACAAGCCCACAGATAACGTCATACCCAACAGTAGAAAGTTGAAACTTTTCCCGCCAAGATCAGGAGCATGACAACGACACAACTGTCATCACTATGTTGAACATAGTACTTAAAGTCCTAGTCAGATCAATGAGGCATGGGGGGAAAAGACTAGATTTTATATGTAAAAATAAAAGTTTACAGTAAAAATGAATTCTTTAGCATAAAATAAGTGCAACTATCATTTTAGAAAAATAGCATTTTGTTTTCTTTTTGGTGCTAAAGAATTTTTCATCTAAATAAATGACAGATTTTGACATGTAGTTTCCTTTGCCTGGACAATAGGACTTTACTTACAGGTGATTCTAAGACCCCCAGTGGGTACTTCAAATTGTGAATAAGACTACATACAGGTATATTATGTATACTATGATAAAGTTTAATTTATAAGTTAGGCAGAATCATAACAATAACTAATTATCAAATAGAACAATTATAAAAACATGCTGTCATAAAAGTTTTTTCAATGTGGTCTCAAAATATCTTCTTGTACTATGCTCATTCTTCTTTACCGCAGTATGAGTTGATACATTTTCTTTGTGATGAGATGAAGTGAGGTGAATGATACAGGCATTGGGGTGTAGTATTAGGGTACTATTGTTCCTCTGATGATGTGTCTGAAGGAGGGTCATCTGCTTGGTATGATCATGGATCATTCAGCCACGATGATATTCATGGTTGGGGATCCTTGATAGTTCATTTGGAAGACTCCTGTAATCAGAATGTTGTCTCTTTCTTTTTTATTCATTTAAGTATTGCTACTGAGGTTGTAATCCTTTAGTAATCATACAAGTAACTTTAATGCTGTGTTCTACCTGAGGGACCATATTCCATAATTTTATCTTTTTGGTGTCTATGTGGTAGTGTCTGTATGGTTTGAAACCCTTGGCAAATTTTGATAATGTTCTCCTTGTTGGTTCTGCTTCAATTTCTTTTTCATCTTCCTCTTCCTCTGTAGATGACTCAGCAAGTTCCTTATTTGTAAATGCTTCTCAATGGCCTTCAATATGTCCTTCCACTTTTTCAGCAAGTGTGTTCACAGTCCTCTTCTGCCAACTTGTCATGCTGTGTGAATGATTTTCCTAACTACAAATCACTGGAAAGCCTTTTAAAATCATTCCATAAGTTCTTCCAACAGGCATTTACAGTTTTTGGTTTTAATTCATCCATTATAGCTTTGATGACTGTTAGTGTATCAGCACTAGTGAATGATTTTCAGCACTGTGTTATGTTGAAATTTTGGTATGCATCAATTGTTGATTGAATGTGATCAGACATTTGGTGGGTATCTTTGACCTTGACAAACCAAATAGCACCCTGGTCAAGGGAGTAAAGCAATGAGTTTCTATTCGTAGATAAAATTACAACCTCAACACTTTTATTTTCATAGCAGATAGATTCAGGATGGCTAGGTGCATTGTCTTTCATTAAAAGGACTTTAAATTCCAACCTTTCCTCTTTCAAGTATTTTTTTTTCACTTCTGAGATAAAGCATTGGTGGAACCATTCCATAAACAAATGACCATCACACACTTATAGATTAGATTGCCAGAACACAGAGAAATAATTTTTGTTTTTAAGAGCACATATGTTTTTCACTTTGTATACTACACCTGGCTTTGTCAAATCCTTTGCAGCTTTGCCACTTAGTACCAAAGTTAATCTTACATGTTTTATGCCTTAATACCTCCTTTGCACTTTCATGACTATAGGTTATATTGGGCATCTTTTTCTATAAGAGCCTGGTTTCATTGCAATTGAAGATTTGCTTTGAAAAAAAGAAAGAAATTTTGCTTTGGATGATATACTTTCTCTTTTCAACTTCAATTCTGCCAGAAATGTGGCAGCAGTTTCTTCATTGGCAAACACAGCCTCTCCAGTCATTTTTATATTTTTTAGTTCAAGCCTATTCCTGAATCTGTAACCATCTCTTATTTGCAGCATTGGCTTGGTGTCACTTGTTTTAGGGACTCCCTTGCAGAAGTCTTCATACAGACTGTGCTTTCTGGGGCAAACCACTGCTGTCAGTGGGAACAATTTTTCTGTTCATGTCTTCCACTGAACTGCACATTTAATGCCTTTTCCATCTTAACTAAGCACTTATCACACATTGTGGCTGTAACTTTTGCAGTTTGAGGTTTGACAGCAAAACTGGTACAAATTCCTTTTTCTTTCTTTGCAATTTCATAGGTAGAATATTCATTCTGATCATTGATCTTAACAACCTCAATGTGTATTATTTTCTTTCCTTAAGTCAAGAACTTTAACTTTACAGCTTCTCTTTGGCATATTTGAATTGAGTAAATCACTGCTCTTGTGCTTCAGGACCATCGTTAAGCAAAACAAGGGTTATAAAAACACAGACACTGCTATACCACGACTGTCTATCTAAAAACTGAGGTAGCTATTCATTGACTAATGAATGGGTAGCATATATAGCATGGATATGTTGAACAAAAGGATGATTCATGTCCTGGGCAGGAGTGCCTGAGATTTCATCACACTACTCAGAACATCACACAACTTCAAACTGATAAACTGTTTATTTCTGGAATTTTTCATTTTATATTTTTGGACAGTGGTTGACTGGATAACTGAGACTACGGAAAGCAAAACTGGGTAAGGAGGGACTAAGGGACTACTGTACTTTGATTTTGGTTCAGGGTAATATTAGCCTCCTAAAGTGAGTTGGAGAATATTCACTCCTCTTCAGTTATTCTACAAGTAATTTTACAAAATCTTAATTTTTCTTTAAGTAATTGGTAGAATTCTCCAGTAAAATTAATGTGGGCCTAGAGATTTCTCTTCTGTGAACCTTTTATAAATTATGAACTCAATTTTTTTAATAGTAAAGACTATTCAGATACTCAGATATCCAGTTTTATCTCTTCTTGATTGTGTTTGGTTAGTTTGTAGTTTTTGAAGAATTGGTCCATTCTAATCTATTGAAGTTTTGAGTGTAAACTTATTGGTAGTATTTCTTTATTAACTTTGTTATGACTACATGATGTTTACTGGTTTCCTGTTTCATTCTTTATTTTGGTGATTTGTCTCCCATTAAACTTGAGCAACATAGTAGAGGGGGGAAAAATTCACACAGAAGGGATCCCTGGTGAGATTAGCATGCCTGAGACACTAAGAGATGTCAGGGAACAAAGAAGAAAGTTGGAAGCTACTGATAACTAGCACTCATTTGAAACCACCATGGTACTCAGTGTCTAGCCATGGAGAGGACATGAACATCTTTTTTTTTTTTTTTGGTGGCACTGGGGATGGAACCCAGGGGCGTTCTACCTTCTAGCTACACCCCCAGTCCTTTTTTTATTCTTTATTTTGAAGCAGGGTCTCACTAAGTTGTGGAGGGCCTCACTAAGTATCAGGCTGATCTCGAACCTGGGTCCTCTGGTCTCAGCCTCCCAAGTACTGGGATTACAAGCATGTGCCACCACTCCTGGCTTAATATCTTTTGTCATTGAGGTAACCAGCAGCCATTCCGCTCAAACCCCAGAGAGGGAGAGAGGACTGCATATTCCTTCTTCACCAAGAAGTGCTGCTTTGGGAAAAGAGCCATCCCCTCTTTAAACTCTGCGTGCCCTGACTCTAGAATTGTGACCACTTTGCAAGTGTCCACATTTTAGACCCAGGCCTGTGGTTACAGTGGGTCTGCCTGTGTCTCAGATTTCAGAGCTGTCATCATAGTGAGTTCCTGGCTCAGAGCCAAGCCCTTGCTGCTTATATCCACTAGCTAAGCTGCCACAGAGAGCTAGCTAGACTCTGCCTTAGCCCTGGATCCACTCTAACTCTGAGCATGCCTGTGCTTTCATTCAATGTTCCCTGGCCACTTTGTAAGCATCTGCACCTTGCATATTGTTACTAGTATGACAACGGTGATGCTTGCATTCTGGGTATCAGTGCCATCACTGCTCTGGTTCCCAGAACTGTAATACCTCCACATATGTTCATGTCAAAGACCTCAGTTCTGTGGCTACTCCGTACATGCCACTTATCAAAAACAAAAGTCACCACGAGTGCCAGTGAACCCACAAGCCAGCCCCAGTGCCAAGAAGGACCCTGTTAGCCACAGTTTTGTGTGATTTTCTTTTTTCACCCCTTTGGTACTGGGGATTGAGCCCAGGAGCATTCTGCATCTGAATTACACTCCTAGCCCTATTTTATTTTTGTATTTTGAAGCAGGATCTTGCTAAGTTGTTGAGGCTGGCCTCAAACCTGCAATCCTGTAATGCTGTACTGGGATTACAGGTGTGAGCCACCATGCCTGGCTTATCAGCCATAGGTTTCTTGGTGGGAATAGAAGAGATTGAGAGAATCTTTGTCATTTCTACCAAAGACTTCAGTAATACTTGCTACCACGATAAACATCAACAGCATTTAGACAATGAGGATTCCTGAAATCTTCATCAGCACTTACTTTAACTAAAAAAAGCTATAAGAGAGTATACAGCTGGCACCTTCACTGGTGCTGAAACCAGTATACACCACTAAGCAAGTACCAATGTACTCTCCAATAGGTGAGTGTGTTTCCAGAATGGAATTAACCTGTTAAATCTGGGTGAGGCAGCTCTTCATTAGATACATAGACATTGATGTAAGGAATATGAAAAAACAAAAAAGAGATATAATACAACTAACAAAGTACAGTAATCTACCGTAGGTAACCTTAAAGAAATGGAGATATGCTGGG
>PVLC010028370.1:0-21088 GCA_004027655.1 Graphiurus murinus
GCACGCTTGTAATCCCAGCATTTGGGAGGCTGAGACCGGAGGATCCGGGTTCGCGGCCAGCCTCAGCTACCTAGTGAGGCACTCCGCAACTTAGTGAGACTCGGTTTCAAAATAAAGAATAAAAAATAGGGCTGGGGGTGTAGCTCGGAGGTAGAATGCCCCTGAGTTCAATCCCCAGTACCTCAAAAAAAAAAAAAAAAAAAAAAAAAAGAAAGCTGTAGTTCAGTGGCAGACAGCAATCCCCTCAACTGGGGATCCATCTCTAGTACCACAAAGTGAAACTAATCTACCTATCCATTAACAGAATAGGTAAATAAATTATGATATAGCCATTTTATGGAATATTATGTGATGACCACAAAGAATGAAATATATCCAAGCATGCAATATTGGGACCATTTTTAAGTGAAAAGGCAAAGCAAACAACATGTTTAAAGCCAGGCGTGGTGGTGCACACCTGTAATTCCTGTACTTGGGAGGCTGAGACAGGAGGATCACAGGTTTGAGGATAGTCTCAGAAAGTAGTGAGACTTTCATCAACCTAGCAAGACCCTGTTTCAAAATAAGAAATAAAATTGGGCTGGGAGTATAGCTCGAAGGTAGAATGCCTCTGGGTTCCATCACCAGTACCACATAAACAAAACAAAACAAAAAAACATGTTTAGTATGACAGTTAACTCCTATCCTTACATGTTTCTAAAAATAAATATTGGAGCTCACTCTTTAAAAAAAAGTACTGATAAATATATCTACTATAAAAAGCTTAAAATGCACAAAAATATTAAAGGAAAAAACCCTGTAATTCTACCACCTAGAGATTTTAATGTTATTTTCTTCTGGCACTTTTTCTTTTTTTTTTTTTTTTCTTGTGGTACTGGGGGTGGAACCCAGAGGCCTTCTACCTCTGGGCTATATCCCCCACACTATTTTATTTTTTATTTGGAAACAGGGTCTCACTAAGTTGCTGAGGCTGTCTTCAAACCTATGATTCTCCTGTCTCAGCCTTTCAAATACTGGGATTACAAGCGTGTGCCACCACGCCTGACTTTCTGGTACTTTTTCTATATACATATCTACACATATAACCTTTTCTAAAACAAACAAACAATTTGGGGTCATAATCTATGGACCTTTTGGGGAAGAATATTTTCACTTATTATAATGTAAACATTTTCCCCATTTTTTTTTTTTTTGCGGTACTGGGGATTGAACTCAGGGGCATTCTACCTCCGAGCTATACCCCCAGCCCTATTTTTTATTCTTTATTTTGAAACAGGGTCTCACTAAGTTGTGGAGTGCCTCACTAGGTAGCTGAGCCTCTCAAATGCTGGGATTACAAGCATACGTCACCATGCCCAGCTGAGGCTTCATTTTTAATGGTTATACAGTATTTATTTCATTTGTGAATATAATAAATTTTCTATTATTTCTAAAATTTTACTACTACAAAAAACATTCAATGAACTTTGTTCATGAACTTTCCCATGTCTTTTCCTTCAGTTTCTCTTCTAAATTATAGTTCTAGGCTTCTCCTTCTTTTTTGGGGGGTGGGAGTGGGAGGTGGGAGGTGGGTACTGGGGATTGAACCCAGGGGCATTCTACCTCTGAGCTACACTCCCACCCAGCCCTTTTTATTTTTTATTTTGAAATATGGTGTCACTAAGTTGCTGAGGGTCTCACAAAGTTGCTGAGGATGATCTTGAACATGCAATTCTCACATCTCAGCCTCCCAAGTACTGGGATTACATTTGTGTGCTACCATGCTTGGCTCTATGAAGTTTTTAATTTAGTTGCTCAATTTCCTACTCTATCAAAGTTCTAAATTACGTCTCTTGCTTGATAGCCTTTTATCACTATTTCTTCTCCCAGTCCTTATTAGAGGGGAGTAAGCATTTTAGGAATAGGTAGTCTCCTTTTTAATGCTGCTACACTTACAGCATAACTCTATTCTTTGCTAACTGAAAGCCACATTTTTTGCTCATGATGCTTAAGACCATCAGATCCCAGGGAAACTTTTACCTAAATTCACCAGCCACCACCTTTTTTTAGTGCCTTTCATCAACACATCCTCCCTGATGGCATACCATTACTGTACTTTAGGAAAATAGCGATGGTGAAGGGGCAGATTTTGCTTTCCATGCTTGCTGTGAATTCTGGGTCTACTGTACAAACGATGCATAGGGTCTCCATCACCAGGTTGAGGACCTCTGAGCTGAACTGGGCTGCTAGGTGAATCAAGCCATCAAGGATGCTGGGGAGGAAGGGCTGAAGTACATGGGTACTCTCTGAGACTTTCAGTTGGTCACAGTAACTAGAGACAAATAGATAAGCAACAATTACTCACAAGTAGATCCCTCAATTCTTGGTTTTTCCAATCACATGTTATAGCATTTATATATATAGTATTATAAAGATACTTCTAGAGTTAGGTATGACTTTACATTTTTCTGTGGCAAATTACATAAACATTAGCACTATCATTTTCTATATTCTTATCTATTAAGATATTAAGTTAATGCTTTATATTCCTCAAACTACTACTTTAGTCACATTCCTAAGATTTGGATATATATTTTTATTTTTTTCCCAGTCTGCCATCATTCCTGGCTAGTTATAGTGTTTTAAGCATCTTTTTCAACCTAACTGTTATTTAATAGGCAACTACTTTTTAACTTTCATGTTATTTTTTTACATCTGAGAATGAGATTAATTTATGCAATATTCTGTGCATATTTGCAAAATTAGTTTTCTATCTATAGAATTTAAAGTTCTTTTTTTTTTTTTTGTGGTACTGGGGATTGAACTCAGGGGCATTCTACCTCTGAGCTATACCCCCAGCCCTATTTTTTATTCTTTATTTTGAAACCAGGTCTCACTAAGTTGCAGAGTGCCTCACTAGGTAGCTGAGGCTGGCCGCGATCCCGGATCCTCCGGTCTCAGCCTCCCAAATGCTGGGATTACAAGCGTGCGCCACCACGCCTGGCTGAATTTAAAGTTCTTTATGCATAGTTCTATTGTATTCACCTATTAAGTATTAAATGAGTGCTGAGTGGAAGTCTCTCTCTCTCTCTATATATATATACACATACATACATACATACATACATACATACATACATACACACACATTTTTTTTTTTTTTTTGTACTAGAGATTGAACCCAGGGGCATTCTACCTGGAAGCTATACCCCCAGCACTATTTTATTTTATTTATTTATTTATTATTATTATTTTTTGCGGTACTGGGGATTGAACTCAGGGGCATTTTACCTCTGAGCTATACCCCCAGCCCTATTTTTTTATTCTTTATTTTGAAACAGGGTCTCCCTAAGTTGAGGAGTGCCTCACTAGGTAGCTGAGGCTGGCCACGAACCAGGATCCTCCAGTCTCAGCCTCTCGAATGCTGGGATTACAAGCATGCGCCACCATGCCTGACTTTATTTTTTGTTTTGAAACAAGATTCTAAGTTGCTGAGGCTGGCCTCAAACATGTGATCCTCCTGTCTCAGCCTCACAAGTTCTGGGATTTCAAGGCTCCACCACCATATCTGGCTATTATGTTTATATTTCTGTTCCTTTTTGTAATGGCAGGAAGTTAAAAAGCAATAAAAACATGTTTTTATGTTAAAAGAACCTACTACAAAAACAACAGATACTAATAAATTATTTTCAATTTTGTTTTGTTTTATAGTGATATTACTTGTGTTAGCTGTCGAAGTTCCCCAATGACTATGGGTTTTCATCTCAAGATTTGGCCCCAGACTTTTTGACTGCTGGTACACAAAGTCTTAATTTATTTCCTTTCCACCTCCTGTACTGGGGATTGAACCCAGGGCTTGCATGCACTAGGCAAGTGCCACCATGCACATAATGTCTTGAGTTTTAATACCACCTTGTTCAAACCTGTTTCTCCTGAAGACTAATGTGTCACATGGCTTTGGTCAGCTTTCAACTCCTTAGGCTTGGTTTTGGATCCATTTCTCTACCAGTACTCAGCTGTGCCTTATACACCTGGTTCCCACCTCAAGGTTTTTAGTTATTTCCCACTCTAATGAATTTGAAATTGTGTATATAATCTGATAAATCACTTTCAGCAATGGCAGATCTGGCCCTGCTGCTGACAACTAACTCCTCTTCCCTACCTATAAGCCCTTCAATAAGATGACTTGGTTATAAAAAACCTCATAAATCAGATTGTATCATCTAGCCAGATCACATTGGATCTTGCATGCCATCTTAAAAGAGTTTGGATGTTATTTTGGAAGACAATATTTCTCAATCTTTGAACAAATTATTCCTACTTTCTCCTACTCCCTAAAGTCTTCAAGGAAAACTAGTACCCCCAAGGAGTACACACCTGTAATCCCAGCAGCTCAGGAGACTGAAGCAGGAGGATCACAAATTTGAGGCAAGCCTGGCAACTCAGTGAGAACCTGTCTCAAAAAATTTTAAAAAAGGCTGGGAGCCGGGCGTGGTGGCGCACGCTTGTAATCCCAGCATTCGGGAGGCTGAGACCGGAGGATGCGGGTTCGCAGCCAGCCTCAGCTGCTTAGTGAGGCACTCTGCAACTTAGTGAGACCCGGTTTCAAAATAAAGAATAAAAAATAGGGCTGAGGGTATAGCTCGGAGGTAAGATGCCCCTGAGTTCCATCCCCAGTACCGCAAAAAAAAAAAAAAAAAAAAAAAAAAAAAAGGCTGGGATTTTGCTTAGTGTTATAGCCTCCAGATTCAATCCCCAGATTGTGTGTGTGTGTGTGTGTGTGTGTGTAAATAAAGGGAAAAAAAGGACACCCCAGGAAGATGTTCTGTTTGGCTTTATGGGCTACCCGGCATAGTATGACTTTCTTCTGAGAACTTGAAGAGCACAACTAGGAACCATGAAGAGTTTTAATCATAAGAACAAGCTGGGTGCAGTTGCACAGACCTGTAATTCCAATACTTGGGAAGCTGAGACAGAAAGATGCAAATTCAAGGCCAGCCTCATCAAGTTTGCAAGACCCTCAGCAATTTAGTGAGATCCTGTTTTGAAATAAAAATAAAAAAGGCTGGGGGTATAGCTTAGAAGTTGAGTGCCCCTGGGTTCAATCCCCAGGAAACACACACACACACACACACACACACACACACACACACACACACACGAACAACAAAATCAGTTCTCTATTTTAGAAAGATCAGCCTCACAGTTCAAATAATATGGGTTGCCGCAGTATAAGGCTGGAGGTAGAAAACTCAAATAGAAAGCTGCTGCAGTAATTCAAGGACAGAGAAGCTGAGAATACAATCTAGGGTAGAAGCTGTGGAAAAGATGAGAGGCTAAGGTACCAAGATCTAAAAGTCAAAGAACTGCAGTTTCTGGCTTTATGAAACAAGAAATATATTTGTTTCTTTCTTTTCTTTTTTTTTAAAATAGTACTAGAGATTAAACCCAGGGGCATTTTACAAGCTATACTCCCAGACCTTTTTATTTTTTATTTTTGAAACAGAGTCTTACTAGGTTGCTAAGAATCTCACTAAATTGCTGAGGCTGGTCTCAAATCTGCAATCCTCCTATCTCATCCCTCAGCCTCCCAAATACTGGATTACAGGTACTGCCACACCCAACAAGATCTCTATCTTTAAGTTAAAAATCTAAAGGTACAACACTTCCTTTACTTAAGCAAAGAGTAGAGGGAGGGCAAGTTTGGAGATGGTAAATAGTAAGTTTAGTAGTCAATATGTTGTTTTCAGGTCCTTATAAGAAATCTATCTATCCTGCTGCAGACAGGAAGCAGTGGGCATATTATTTTGGAGCTCAGGAGAAAGTCGGACATAAACATAATTTGAGAAATGTGATACAAGTATAATTATTTGTCAATAAATATCTTGAATCGAAAATTATTCTTGAATTAGAAAGGCAGTTTGCAATGCTATATAAAGTATAATATGGAGAACTAAAGCTGGTACGAAAAAAAAAAAAATCAAGTGTGGTGTGATGACCATTCAAAGGTTGCTAACAACATTAGAAGTTTCAGTAATGTGATAAGGACCTAAGCCAGATTACAACTGGCTAGAAAACTAAATAGGAAAGGACCAAATGGAGAATCTTGGCTGTGAGGAAAAGAAATCTTTTTGCAGTATAATTCTTAACCTCGAATTCACAGATAGGCTTCAAGGAATCCAATGTCTAACACTATAAGATTTTGTAAACATGCATGAGTGTACATTGCTCTAGCATGCATTTTTTTTTTTTTTTTTTTTGCGGTACTGGGGATTGAACTCAGGGGCGTTCTACCTCCGAGCTATACCCCCAGCCCTATTTTTTATTCTTTATTTTGAAACCGAGTCTCACTAAGTTGCGGAGTGCCTCACTAGGTAGCTGAGGCTGGCCTCGAACCCAGATTCTCTGGTCTCAGCCTCCCGAATGCTGGGATTACAAGCGTGCGCCACCTCGCCCGGCTTTCTAGCATGCATTTTTTAATACCTCAAGAAGTAATTAATGCAAATAAGTGAAATCAAGTTTCACAAAGGTGGGAGGTTAGCCGGGCGTGGTGGCGCACGCTTGTAATCCCAGCATTTGGGAGGCTGAGACCAGAGGATCCAGGTTCGTGGCCAGCCTCAGCTACCTAGTGAGGCACTCTGCCAACTTAGTGAGACTCGGTTTCAAAATAAAGAATAAAAAATAGGGTTGAGGGTATAGGGGGTATAGCTCGGAGGTAGAATGCCCCTGAGTTCAATCCCTAGTACCGCAAAAAAAAAAAAAAAAAAAAAAAAGAAACAAAGGTGGGAGGTTAATACAATGGCTACTGGCCTATAATCCAGAAAAAAACCCTTAACATTGATGCCTTAACCAGGTTAGGGCACTCTCTTCTCAGACACTTAAGAGTGGTCTCAGCGCTTTCTGAAAAGTTCTACTGAGTTTGTTTCTCATCACAATAGCATTTTAAATTATTTTAGAGCCAAAGATCTGCTTTACCTAGATTGCACAGAAAAAGATAAGCACATTTATGGTTATAACATTAAGTATTTAATTAATAAACACAGAACAGGCAGTTCCTTAATGCTTTTTTTTTTTTTTTTTTTTTTTTTTGCGGTACTGGGGATTGAATCCAGGGGCATTCTACCTCCAAGCTACACCCCCAATCCTATTTTTTATTCTTTATTTTGAAACAAGGTCTCACTAAGTTGCAGAGGGCCTCACTAAATAGCTGAGGCTGGCCGAAAACCCGGATCCTCCTGTCTCAGCCTCTCAAGTACTGGGATTACAAGCATGCGTCACCACACTGGGCTCCTTAGTGCTTTTAAAGATATGATATATACTCGCTCACTCTATCTATCTATCTACCTACCTACCTACCTACCTACCTACCTACCTACCATGTAAACAAATGCAGGGCATCTTGATTTTTGCCTTGAAAGGTACAAAGACAGGGCAGGCAGGTAGAACATGAATTTTGTGTTGGGAGTATGTAGAATTTGATTGAAATGCTTAAGATTGTACCTTAAAATATTCCTTAAACAATAGTGCTCCCTCTAGGCAGGAATATAAACAAATGGCTACAGAGTCTTTTGTTCACTACATGTAAAAAAGAGAGAGGTAAAATTGGAAAAAAAATGCTCAGTGTGGTGGCACATACCTATATTCCTATTACTTAGGAGGCTGAGACAGGAGGATTGCAGGTTCAACGTCAGCCCTGGCAACTTAGTGAGCTCTCAGCAACCTAGTGAAACTGTTTCCAAATAGGAAATTTTAAAAAATTGGGCTGGGGGTGTAGCTGAGAGGTAGAATGTCTCTGGGTTCAACCCCCATTAAAACACACACACACACACACACACACGCTCTAGGACACATTATTCCAAATTTGGTTTCTAATATAGAGGAAATCAATCAACAAACAGATGTGGGCTCTAATCTCACTTTTATCATTCATCAACTGTGTAACCCTTTGCAGGTTATGTATCTCTCAAAGCCTCAGGTTCTTCACCTTGGAAAGAAAGGGAGTTGACTTAGATGATTCCAGAGCTAGAGTGTATTTAAAGGGAATGAGCAACAAAAGGGAATGGGACATCATCTTCTGGACCCATAAGAGCCATGTTACCAGTCTAGCTTCCTTTCTCCCCTCCCTCCCCACTTCTCACAGGGGCTCTTTACCACTAAGCAACATACCCAGTGTTTTAATTTTGAGACAAGGTCTTGCTAAGTTGACAAGGTTGGCCTTGAACTTGTGATCCTCCTGCCTCAACCTCCCAAGTCACCATGCACCTCCATGCTTGGTGCAACATTCAACTTGAAGGAGACCTTTAGCAGAACTTACCAAGCAACATAATACACCGTACAACTGTGGTTTGGGATATCTACCCTGAGTAATCTCTTAAAGTAATTCTATCTCCCTAGGGTACCATACTTACCCCCAGATGGCTCTCACAGCAGAAATCCGAACTGATGGGGGCTGTGACTCATGGAGACCACTAACTGTTGCCTGCAGGAACTGCTGGATCAGCTCAGGGGACATAGCAACAGTGAACCGACTGGCGGCCCAAAGCGCCCGACCCAGGAGGAAAGGAGACACTGGGAGAAAGCAACCGCAGTCAGACAAGGCAAGCTCCTGTTAACGCCCTTCCTTCCTCCCACCTCCGCCCTGCAAATGTTCATGAGTAACTGCATGCTATGTAACATATGCAACTTGTTTGAGGAAAAAAAGCATGATCTCAAGGTAAAAGCAAACATGTGGCTTATGATACAGAATCAATTTCCCAGTTTCACATTTTTTTGGGATTAAACCCAGGGGCATTCTACCTCTGAGCTAGACCCCCAGCCCTATTTTATTTCTTTATTTTGAAACAAGGTCTCACTAAGTTGCTGAGACTGGCCTGAAGCCTGCAATCCTCCTGTCTCAACCTCCCAAGTTCTGGGATTACAGGTGTGTGCTACCACACTGGGATCATTTTCTTTTTTTTTGTGGTAAGGAGGATTGAACTCAGGGGCATTCTACCTCCGAGCTACACCTCCAGCCCTATTTTTTATTCTTTATTTTGAAACCGAGTCTCACTAAGTTGCGGAGTGCCTCACTGGGTAGCTGAGGCTGGCCGCGAATCTGGATCCTCTGGTTTCAGCCTCCCGAATGCTGGGATTACAAGCGTGCGCCACCACGCCCGGCCTGGGATCATTTTCACTTCTTTTTGTGTGTGTGTGGACTGGGGATTGAACTCAGAGCCATTCTATCTCCAAGCTACACTCCCAGCCCTATTTTTATTTTTATTTTTATTTTTTTTGCGGTACTGGGGATTGAACCCAGGGGCATTCTACCTCCGAGCTATACCCCCAACCCTATTTTTTATTCTTTATTTTGAAACCGGGTCTCACTAAGTTGTGGAGTGCCTCACTAAGTAGCTGAGGCTGGCTGCGAACCCGGATCCTCTGGTCTCAGCCTCCCGAATGCTGGGATTACAAGCGTGCGCCACCACGCCCGGCTCCTATTTTTATTTTTAAACTATCACTATTCCTTATATACATTATTAATCTTCTAAATGCCTCCCTCACTGCCATTTTCTTCCTACTCTTGGACCACTGCTATCACATTATAAATTATAATTCTAATCATGTCATTCTTCTATTTATAATCTGCCAATGAATTCAATTATAGTCCACCAAATGAGGACAACCTTAGTCAGCATGGCATTCAAGGCTTCCTAAGCTCAGTGATTCTGCCATTACCTATGATTTCTCTTTATGTCCTCCAAACCCGAGCATAAACCTTTCCCCAGAAACTCACATCTTTGCTCCCTCTGTGCTTTGTTTATATTTCAAGCCAACATATCTTCCTCTCTTTGTATCATCTAACTGTTCTCTTAGACTGAAGTAATCCTGTCTCTGAGCCATTAACGTCTATGTCTTCAGCTTTCTCAATATCTATGTATTTTGTTTGATATTCCAGTCACCAATGTAAGAATTGTTACTTCCTGCCTACTATAAGATGCTCAAGGAGACATTAAGCCCTATGACAGGCTGAATAAGCCTGCCATAGGGCTTAATTTAGTTACCCATACAAAAACATCTGGTTGATAGGATCTGTTGGAAATAATTATATTTATATATATAACTTTGCATAACATAGAGCAGCAATTCTCAAACTATGGTCCAAGCTCCTGGAGGTCTCTAAAGTTAAAATCATTTTTATAGTAATACTAAGACAGTATCTATCTTTTCCACTCTCATTCCTTCACAAATGTACAGTGGAGTTTTCCAGTGGATAAGTGATGTGTAATGTCATGGCTCTGACAACTGAAGAAATGTATGCAAACACAATTCTTGTATCTTAAAGAATTGATTTTTCAGTTTTAGGTTTTAGTATATTAAATATTGAAAGCCGGGCGTGGTGGCACACGCTTGTAATCCCAGCATTTGGGAGGCTGAGACCGGAGGATCCGGGTTCGCAGCCAGCCTCAGCTACTTAGTGAGGCACTCCACAACTTAGTGAGACCCGGTTTCAAAATAAATAATAAAAATAGGGCTGGGGGTGTAGCTTGGAGGTAGAACGCCCCTGAGTTCAATCCCCAGTACCGCAAAAAAAAAAAAAAAAAAAAAAAAAAAAAAAAAAAAAAAAAAAAAAAAAAAAAAAAAAAGTATATTAAATATTGATAAATAAAAACCATATAAAAGTCTTCTTGGGTAGGGCATGGAGGCACACACCTGTAGTCTCAGTGACTCAGGAGGCTGAGATTATAAATCGGAGGCCAGCCTGGGCAACTTAGTGACATCCTATCTCAAAATAAAAATTGCTAGGGATGTAGCTCGCTGGTAGAGCACCCTTGAGTTTGATCCCTAGTACTGTAATAAAAAAATAATTATTGATAATGGCTGGCATAGAAAGCTGTTACCTCATTTGGGAGGCTGAGACCAGAGGATCCGGGTTCACGGCCAGCCTCGGCTACCTAGTGAGGCACTCCGCAACTTAGTGAGACTCATAAAGAATAAAAAATAGGGCTGGGGGTATAGCTCGGAGGTGGAATGCCCCTGGGTTCAATCCCCAGCATCACAAAAAAAAAAAAAAAGAGAGAGAAAGCTGTTAGCTATAAGCAGGATTCACAAATGATATATATTAAGCCTATACCCCCACCCCTATTTTATTTTTTTGTTTTGAAACAGGGTCTCACTAGGTTATTGAGCCTTGTTACACTGCTGAGGCTGTCCTTAAACCTGCAATCCTCCTATCTCAACCTCCTAAGTATTGGGGTTATAGGCATGTGCCACCATGACCAGCTCTGACACTTTAATTTAAAATGTAATCGTGGAATGTTTATCATATGCTAAGGCACTCTAGGATACAATAATATATTAGACATGAATTCTTACAGCTCATCAACTACAATACAATGTAGTATACAACAAGTGCAATAAGATATTCCCAATAGATGTGGGCTCTGGTTGGGCAACCATTTCAATTTTGTGGCTCACAGAATGGAAGTGATAGGTGAAATATCCTATAACAGATTATCTGTTTAGAGGCACAGAGCAGAATGTTTTCAAATGATATAAGCTACTCCCAGGGCTATCCTACAGGCAAGTGAGTGGTTGAGAATGGAGTATACAATATCCAATGTCCCATAATTTAAGTACTAAGAGGGCAAGGAAAGATAGTATTTTGGAATTGGAATATGTCTCAAAGGATGAGAACAGGCATAGTGTGAGGAGAAGCAATGTTGCAGAAAATGTCCCATTGAGAGACAACAATGACTTTTAGCTATTGCTCTAGAGAAATCAGGCTAATAGTAAAGACTAAAATTTTTTTTCTTTTCCTCTTTTGGTACTGCAAACTAAACCCAGGGGTGCTTTACCACTAAGCTACATAACCAGCCTTATTTATTTATTTAATTTATTTTATGGTACTGAGGATTGAACCCAGGGGCATTCTACTTCTGAGCTACACTACCGGTCCTATTTCACTCTTATTTTAAAACAGGGTCTTACTAGGTTGATGAGAGTCTTACTACTTGCTGAGGCTGTCCTTGAACCTGCAATCCTCCTGTTTCAGCCTCCCAAGTACTAGGATTACAGGCATATGCCACCATGCTTCGCTCCTTTTTTTATTTTGAGAAAGGGTCTCACTAAGTTGCCCAGGTTGGCTTCAAACTTTTGATCCTTCTGCTTCAGCCTCCTAAATAGCTGAGAGTACAGCCATGCACCATCATGCCCAGGTACTTTTTCTTTTTAAGGCAAGCAGCTAACATGGACATAAGAATGAAACATTTTAATTATTTGGATATTGGCCAAGAACATAGTTTGAGAAAATGGCCAGGAACAAACAGGAAGAATGAGCCTGACTGGCATCCTGGACCTATTAATGAGAGCAGATCTCATGCCAGAATGCTTAAAGTATAGCAAGATTTGCAATTCAATTGTTAATGTCAAAAGCAGCTGTGCTGGGAGTGCTAATTTGGGCAAAAACAAGAATAGCATGGAAGAATCATGACCTAGGTATATTAAGCTCTTTGTAGGTTAAACTCGAACCAACATCTCTGGGCTGTCTTGAGGGTTCAGAGGAATTCAAGCTCTAGGGTACAAAGAATTCTCACCCAAAAGACACATGAACACTTAGTTTATCTGTCTAAGTGAAAAAATGTAACTGAACTGACAACAGGTCTAAAGATCTTTAAGGATCCTAGCACACACTGAAACATACCTGAGAGGTTGAGGTCCGCAAGGATGACATTGGTAAGGAACCCATGCATGTCAAAATGGATCCTACCATTTTTCACACTGTCAGTGATGATGGTCTTAACGGAGCCTAGGGCGAGCATGCAGGCCTCATGGATCTTCCACCTGCAAAAGGGATACCAAAGCCTGGTAAAACAAACTGCATTGCCAAAAAAGAAATATTTAAAAGAAGAAGATTCAGGAAAGGGTACTCCAGCCCAATCTGATTCCAAGTGGCTATTGTATTTGCTCTTCTAATCTAAACACTTATTAAATTGCTCTGAAAATAGTAAAATTTAATAACAGATTTTTTTTCTAATTAGACATAAAATAAAATTCCTTCAAGGATATTTTAAAAGGGGTAAAACAAAAGCATTTTAACCAATTATCTTACGGTTGGGAAGAACTGCTTTAGAATAGATGATCCAAAAAAAGGATTTGTTTGCCTCAGATATGATGTCCAACATCAGGTCCTTAAGTTAAGCATCTGCTGCTAACTCTTACCAGTGTTCAGTGCCAGTGTTTTTGGTTTGCTCAGCTTCTTGTAAATGCCGCGTAGCTGCAGCAGCCAGGGCTGCTGCACTCTCATTCTGGAAATCTGTGGCCACAGCCTAGGGAGAGAAGAAAAGGGCTAATAAACCTGTGTGTGCACAGTAAATGCATTTTAACCGCAAAATGTTAGAAATGAATGGTTCAAGGTGGGCGTAGTGGCGCACGCTTGTAATCTCAATAGTTGGGAGGCTGAGACAGGAGGATCCAGGTTCGCAGCCAGCCTCAGCTACTTAGTGAGGCACTCTGCAACTTAATGAGATCTTGTTTCAAAATAAAGAATAAAAAATAGGCCTGGGGGTATAGCTCAGAGGTAGAATGTCCCTGGGTTCAATTCCCAGTACTGAAAAAAAAAAAAAAAAAAAAGGAATGGTTCAAATTCTTTCACATATACATGCTATATTCTGATTAGATATGTCTCAGTTCAGGTTCTATAATGAAATGAAAGTAATATCTATATTTCTGTAGTGCCTAGGTACTGTAAGGCTGGCTAGCTGCTTTTTTACTATATTCAGTATAGCATAAGTGAAAATCATAGATTCAGCTGGATTAGATATTTATTCTCTTGGAACCTGATCATGGAAAAATAAGACTACTCAACTAATTGAAAACTAGTATAATCTTTCACAGTTGCCTTAAGAAATACTAAGTGATAATGAGAAATGATTCACCAACAAACCTCCTACCCAACAGGAAGCAAGTGGCAGCCTCTTCATAGCATTCCGGCTTAGAGACAATTCTGCTCTCATCAGGCCCAAAGAAAACACAAGCAGATGTTCGGGTGCTCATCTCTCAGCAAGCCATTTTTCTTTTAAGTTTGTCAACTTCTGGCTTATGCTATAATCTTGCTGAAGGGTGGCTTACACTAAAATATTACTGATTCAACTACTCTTACTCATTAAACACTATATCCTCTGCACAATTCTTTCTCCTAATATTTACTTGTAAATCAGAACCAGTAGCAACAACTTTGGAATTTCTGAGTCCCAAACATTGAGAAGCTCTCTTGTATTCCCAAAAAGTCTGGAATAAAGCTGCCCAACAGCATCACTCACCTTGGGTTAAATGTCTAGGAAAGAGAGGAAGCCCTCAAGTGACTGAGGATTATTTGGCTCAAGTAACAGGGTAACTCTTACCAGCAATAGGTCTTGAGCTGCAATTCTAACAGTATAGGAGAAAGTGTCATCATCTTCATCTTCTACAAACTGTTGTGGGTTAGCTGTCCATACTTTAATCTGAAAAGATAATGAAGTTAGGTCTTTGTGAGGCTACCAATCTGGTTCACATGTTCCTGTGTGTGTGGGGGGGGGGGGGGACACTGGGCACTGAACTTTTGAAACAGTGTCTCGCTAGGTTGATGAGTCTCATTACTTGCTGAGGCTATTCTTGAACCTGTGGTCCTCCAGTCTCAGCCTCCCAAGCACTGAGATTACAGACACAAGCTACCACACCTAGTTATGTTCTTTCTTTTTATCAACAGACACGAGAAGACTTCAGCCTTTTATCTTGAACAAAACTATAGCCTCAAAAGTTTTTGTGTAGCCAGGCATGGTGGTGCACGCTTGTAATCCCAGCATTTGGGAGGCTGAGACCGCAGCCAGCATCAGCTACCTAGTGAGGCACTCCCCAACTTAGGGAGACCCTGTTTCAAAATAAAGAATAAAAAATAGGGCTGGTGGTATAGCTCGGAAGTAGAATGCCCTTGAGTTCAATCCCCAGTACTGCAAAAAAAAAAAAAAAAAAAAAAAAAAAAAGATTTTTTTTGTGTTGCAGAGACACAAATCCTTTATCAAGGTATATAGCCATGGCTATTGTTCTCTGGCAGATTCTATCTTAGAATTTGGTAGATTACTTGCTCTCTGCTACTGTCAATCTGCTGTTACTCTTTGCTAAATTGGTTTTCTGAACATATTGGGTTTGATGGAATATTTACTATGAAAATAATGTATTTTGTGTCATTTTATATAAGGGACATTATCTTATTCCTAAATGTTCTTTTCTAGTTTTAATGATCCACCAATAGGCTAATAATATGATCACTATCTTTTACTATTTATAGGAAGGAATAGGCTCTTGTAGATATCAGGATCTGTGGTTCAGTGGTTTTAAGAGATTTTGCTAGTGGAAAAAGTATTCTGAGGCGGGCGTGGTTGCGCACGCTTGTAATCCCAGCATTTGGGAGGCTGATACTGTAGGATCCGGGTTCCTGGCCAGCCTCAGCTATCTAGTGAGGAACTCCACAACTTAGTGAGACCCTGTTTCAAAATAAAGAATAAAAAATAGGGCTTGGGGTATAGCTTACAGGTACAATGCCCCTGAGTTCAATCCCCAGTACTGCAAAAAAAAAAAAAAAAAAAAAAAAAGTATTCTGAAAGTTCAGTTACCTAATATAGGAGTATAAAACTCCCAATAACCAGGGATTTGACAATAAAACAGTGTCAAAGCTTTCCTAGAACTCCTAGGCTCTACATTCATCAAATTGCACTTTACAAATACAAGTTGATAACTATCTCCAAAATATTAATTACCTGCTCCTCAGTGATTTGCATGTACAGGATAATATAGTAAATCAACTCAGGCAAGGCTTTCTTAACAGTGCTTTTGAATTTGCTATTTTCTAGTAGGGCATGGACAAATTCAAAGATACTAAAGACGAGATTTTCAAAGCCCAGGACTTCACCTACAGAAATACACAAGAGACAAAATTTATGACACAAAAACAAAAGAAAGCATGTATACCTGAAATAAACTACATTATCTTTGTAAATTAATGAATACTTAAAAGTACTTGCTGATTATTATTCCTGAGGGACTGGCAGAGGGGACTGAAGAGTCACAGAAAGGAATTTTGAGGATATTTAAATACTTTTTAGTTTTTCAAGTAAAAGAATCAGAAATACTGAATATATTTTCTAGCTTGTCTATTTTTTATCTAAAACACTTAAAATATTACAACAGAAATGAAAATATCACCATCCAGGACTTTAAAATTAAACTAAACAAAATACAAGAAGTAGTTGGATTAAATGGCACTTAAGGTATTTTTTCCAATTCAGAAATCCTATGACTTTATGTGATTTTTGCAAATGCCTCTTAGGAGCAGATTAAAGACGGTCAATTATCAGTTACCGCTTTTTTCTGTAGCTGTTTTTGTCCACCTCTGACTTCTTTTTCTAAATCCCTTCTCTCAGTAACTGGTATTTCTGACAAGATCAGATAAAATACATACCATCGGAATCCACAGGATCCTCTACTTCTTCTGTGTAATTCACTTCTGTCCTCACATAAGTATGATGAAGAGTAAAGAAATAGAATTTGGAGTCTACTTTACATATATTCTACAAGGAAATGTTACATTTTCCAACACTAGGAATGGACACTTAATGTGGAACCCCACGAATGTGAAACCAAAGGCTAGATTCCCAACTATAGGGAAGTAATAAGCTTTCAGGAAAGGATATAAAGCTGCACTCTCAGTTAGGGTGTTCCAAACAATTGGCAGAATCTGCTGCATGGAGGACACCATGTGCTTTGGGAAGTTCTTCACCAGGGCTGTCACTGCCTGAGAAGTTAAAAGAAAAACATCCAAGAATGACATAGGAGAAATTAGTGATTTCAGACTATCCTCTTGAACTCCAAACCTCAATAGTAGTACCTTTAGGACCTCCATCTTAAACCCACTATCAGATGTGGGGCCATCTGGTATCTGGAGGGCTTGAACAAAGGCCTCAGTGAACTGCTGCACCACGGGAAAGATGAGGACTTTGGCTGCACCCTGATAACAGAAATCAGAGTCAATGCTGGATAAACCTCTAATGCATAGCTTTAATACATACATCAAACACTGAGATCTGAGGTATCTAAAGTTCACTTCAAACTCAGGTTCCAATCAGAAGGGTGTAGCTGTAAAGTCTCTAGAAGTGTTTCCAAGATTTCATGTTTCCTTCACTACCACTTGAAGTTCCTCACCACAGCCCTCTTAAAGCTATTATATACCAGGCACTTTTTCATTAACTGCTTCCGAATCCCACCGATCAGTGTTTTTCAGCTAGCTGTGTTTCAGAAGAAAGGGTCATAAAAGGGTAGAAAAGTTCTAGAGGATGTCTAATATCTAAAGGATACATGACAATGTGTTGGAAGAAGTAAGACTCAAACAAAAGAAAACCAAGCTATAAATTTACAATTTTAATCCAAATGTTAAATATACCTATAACACCAGTTAGTGCACTTTCTGGTACAATTAGGAAATGAGTCAGTGCTTTTTCTGTAATAGAAGGATTAATCCATTATGTCCTATCATCCTATATATAGGACACCTATAAAAGTATGCAATTTAAGTTTTTTGTTTGTTTGTTTGTTTGTTTTTGCGGTACTGGGGATTGAACTCAGGGGAATTCTACCTCCGAGCTATACCCCCGGCCCTATTTTTTTATTCTTTATTTTGAAAAAGGGTCTCACTAAGTTGCGGAGTGCCTCACTAGGTAGCTGAGGCTGGCCGTGAACTTGGATCTTCCGGTTTCAGCCTCCAAATGCTGGGATTTCAAGCGTGCGCCACCACGCCCGGCTGCAATTTAAGTTTTTATAGGTGTTCTACATTTGGGACATAATGAGCTAATGTAGTCTTTTGTACATGAAGTCCATTATCTACCCAAAGACTGACTTACCTTTTCCAATTCCTCCATGTTACAAATCATATGGGCACAAGTGGTAAAAATCTCCACAGCTCGAGAACGAGTTCGAATACCATACACCTAGGAAAAGTAAGGGCACAGGTATGAGACTGGAATGTGTAAGTATGCGTGAATCTGTGTCTAGAAGTAAAACTATGACTAATCAATCCTCAGAACAGATTAGGTCCCCTAGACAAATGAGGAATGTAGTTTTATTCATGTCTAAGTGATAGATTTCTGTAACTTAGAGCAAACGAGGCAGCAGAGTCATTATGTTATAATCTACTGTAATTAGCCTTTATATAGGCCACTGTGGGTTGATTTTATTAAAAATACCAGACTGTGTTATGATTAAAATCCTAACATGATCAATATATTTATTTTTCCTTTCTTTTTTGGTGATACTGGAGATTGAATCCAGGGCTTCACACATGCTAATCACACACTCTACCACTGAGCTACATCCTCAGTCCTCAATATATTTCTTTCAAAATGTGGACTATTGGTTGGGGGCAGGCAGGGGAACAGGGAGGTTAAAACATTACCCGTCAGGTATTCCTATCTTACTGTGAATGAGTTACCATTCATATACACATTAATCAAATATATATTCATAGCATGTTAAGGGTCTCTTTGTACAATGAAGTGAAAGACTACGTCTAAATCCTTAGCTAAGATAGGCAAGCTTAGGTAGGACACCTCAATGGGAAGTCAGTGGTGGCAATAAAGGTACTAAGTACTTGGGGATTACAAAATACCAGTATTTATGCCATATGAAAGCATATTTTGGCTATTTCAGTGTTTTATCAAAGGCTTGCCTTTACAGTCATGAGTGAAAGCCTATGATATATCCAGATCTTCATCAGTTTCAGTCTTTAGGTAAGGGGATCAGTGGCAAACACCATGATCCCTCCTGAGAGGGAGAGTCTGACCAGAGCATAAACAGCTCATTTTGGTGAAATCAAGAGCTGAGATTTCATACCTCAGCCATGGTGAAGATCTTGTACATCTCTGGAAGAATGACAGGAGCAACAAGTGGCATCTGTGTATCTGTCACTTCTCGAGTGAATTCTACAAGGAAAAAAATAGTGCTGTAAAAATAATTTCTGCCAGCTGGGGATGGTGGGATAGGCTTGTAATTCTAGTACTTGGGAGGCTGAGACAGGAGGATCGCAGGTCCGAGGCCAGCCTCAGTTACTTAGTGAGGCCCTCCATAACTTAGTGAGACCCTGTTTCAAAATAAAGAATAAAAACAGGGCTGGGGGTGTAGTTCAGAGATAGAATGCCCTGAGTTCAATCCCTAGTATTGAAAAAAAAAAAATGTCTTTGTGAGGTCAACCTGGGAAAATTCTGCATTAATTTAGTTTGTGCCATCTGTCAATTCTAAGTGTGCTTTGAGGTTTCCTAACTTTGGTTCTGTTTTCAGTTTTCTCTCTTGGCAAGTCATTTTGATGCACATCATAAAATATGTACAGATTTACTAGGCTTCAACTCTATTTTGCTAGTTATTCTTCTCAGTGGATGATATTTACCCACCTAAAAGTCAGAGACTACTGCTAATTAGAACAAAGGGATTTCCTATGTGAATATGGGAAAAGCAACCCGTACAGGTTGCTAGAAGTAGGCGAGTGAAATACAGATCGCTTTCTCTTCACTTTGAAAAAAAGCAAAAAAAGCACACCACAAAAAGGGCACTAAGAAGGAATAAAGGACCCTGGATTTCATGTTACAAAGTGGTAGAATGTAAGAGCTTGAGTTCAGTAATGTTTAATTATCTGATGCTTTTCCACACATTATTACCATAAAAATAGAGCTAATCATTAGAGTAATTTTTTTTTTTTTTTTTTGTGGCAGTACTGGGGATTGAACCCAGGGGCATTCTACCTCTGAGCTAGACCCCTAGCCCTATTTCATTCTTTATCTTGAAACAGGGTCTCACTGAGTTGCGGAGGGCCTCATTAAGTAGCTGAGGCTGGCTGGGAACCAGTATCTTCCAGTCTCAGCCTCCCAAGTACTGGGATTACAAGCATGCACCACCACACCCAGCTTGGAGCAATTTTCAAAAGAATATACAGCCAAAAATGTAAGTTAGCATTTTCTAGGCCAATATACCCACACAGTATCAATCCCTACAAGTCAAACGAAGATCAATTACTCAAGACTGGATGTCTACAAACTGTGGTTTACTTCTTCTTTTTTTTTTTTTTGTGGTACTGGAGATTGAACTCAGGGGCATTCTACCTCTGAGCTATATCCCCAGCCCTATTTTTTTTTATTCTTTATTTTGAAACAGGGTCTCACTAAGTTGCGGAGGGTCTCACTAAGTAGCTGAGGCTCGCTGCGAACCCGGATCCTCCGGTCTCAGCCTCCCGAATGCTGGGATTACAAGCGTGCGCCACCACGCCTGGCTTGTAGTTTACTTCTAAAGAATAAATTCTGAGTTCTGAATAGTAAGTATTCTATTTTATTTAGATATCCAAGGAAATTAGTGAAAGCAAATATGATAGTATATTAGTGATAACAAATACCTCGGCATGGTGGTGCATACCTGTAATCCCAGCTACTTGGGAGACTAAGGCAAGAATAAGTTCAAGGTTAGTCTGGGCAACTTAGTGAGACCCTGCCCCAAAACAAAACAAAACAAAAAAAGGGCTGGGGATGTAGCTCAGTGGTAGAGTGTCCCCGGGCTCAATCCCCATTCCGCCCCACACCAAAAACAAAAACCAAGATAACAAGCTTTATTAAAAATGTAATATAGACCAGGCATGGTGGTGCATGCTTGTAATCCCAGCATTTGGGAGGCTGAGACTGGAGGATCAGGGTTCGCAGCCAGCCTCAGCCGCTTAGTGAGGCCCTCCGCAACTTAGTGAGACCTTGTTTCAAAATAAAGAATAAAAAATAGGGCTTGGGCTGTAGCTCGGAGGTAGAATGACCCCAGGTTCCATCTCCAGTACCACAAAAAAGAAAAAAAAAAAAAAGTAATATAAAGCGGGCATGGTGGTGCCGGGCGTGGTGGCGCACGCTTGTAATCCCAGCATTCGGGAGGCTGAGACCGGAGGATCCGGGTTCGCGGCCAGCCTCAGCTACCTAGTGAGGCACTCCGCAACTTAGTGAGACTCGGTTTCAAAATAAAGAATAAAAAATGGGGCTGGGGGTATAGCTCGGAGGTAGAATGCCCCTGAGTTCAATCCCCAGTA
>PVLC010028371.1:0-21062 GCA_004027655.1 Graphiurus murinus
ATTAATGAAATAAAGGAATTTAATATATCCAACAAAAGATAGAAAGGAGGACAAAGAGAAGGCTTAGTAAATAGAATAAAAATAGGTATGATTCCAAAATTGTTAATGATTGCAATAACTGTGATTAGGCTAACCTCAGCAACTAGAATTTGCAGACTACAATAAAAGCAAGGCAAATGCATCCTGTTATTTTTTGACTTGTTTACAAAAGATGCTGGACAAATAATAATAAAAATAAAACATGTAAATATTCATGTAGTGTCAGCCACATGCCAAAAACACTTGCAGCTCTCATAATAATGCCAGGAAGATTTATTATTTAATTTCCTCAACAAGGTGGTAGAGGCACAGGAAGTTTAGTTACTTTGCTCTAACTCACATAGATGGTAACTAGCAGACCCAGGTTTTGAACCAAGGCATTCTGGCTTTGGAATCTTGCCTCTAATTTCATTAAATTATATATTGGTGAACATTTTTAAAAAGTAAGCTTGTGCAGTAATCTTATTAGAGAAAATAAAATTTGATGTGAAAAAAAAAACTTTAAGGACAAAATGACATTTTCCCCAAATATTTCCCAATCATAGGCATCATAATTCGTTGGGATGATATGTCATGAAATAAGTATGCGTTTGGCAGCAGTGCTTTAAAATGGATAGAGATAGGCTAATATAACCACAAGATGATATAGTCCCACCATCAAACTGCAAGAAGGTAACATCTTTCTCTCCGAAGTTGACATATCACACAGAAATAGAAAGCAAAGTATATTGGAAAGGATAGAC
Organism: Graphiurus murinus; assembly: GCA_004027655.1. Taxonomy (NCBI): domain Eukaryota; kingdom Metazoa; phylum Chordata; class Mammalia; order Rodentia; family Gliridae; genus Graphiurus; species Graphiurus murinus. The sequence continues at coordinate 783 of PVLC010028371.1, forward strand.
TAGCTTATGCTGCACATGTTAGATTGTATTACTGTCAATCAATCTGTTACCTTTCCTACCAGCTCTTACCTGTTAGACCCATCCTAGTAAAAGTGCAATCTTTTCTATCCAGTTGACATCATGCCTGGCTATATGATGTGACCCTTGGCCACAGCAGTATAAGTGGAAGTAGTGTGCACTGCTTCTGGCACAAGCTGCAAGAGTCATTGTTATACCACCAGCTGTGTTCTCCTGTGTTGCAGCATCAGCCTTGTCTCAGTGGGATGGCTCCTTCATCCTAATTCCTTGATGCTGATCCAATACCAGGTCCACTGGCTACATCACATAAGCCAAAAGTAAGCCACTGTTGCTATAAATCATCATGATTACAAGGTCATCTGTTATAATAAAATAAATTGGCCCAAGCTTATCAATGATGCATTATACAAACAAATAATTTCCCAATGTCAAAGTTTAAAAGTAAAGGTTGTTTCTTTCTTTTTCTATATGCATTGGTGTCTCAGCAGGAGAGCTCTGCTCTACATAGTCAGGATTCAGGGAATTGGACTGAGAGAGGCTACATCATCTTTTGATCTACATTTCAAAGTGAAGCTCCAGGGTCTGCAGAATCCAGAAGAGACAGCCCAGAGAACTGGGTAATACCACTTTTTTTCTTCCATGTGCATTTCATTTTCTCCTGCAAGTAACATAGTTATGGCCGACTTTAAGGGAATAGGGAAATAGCACCTTCCAAATTGTCAAGGACTGGAGATTCAGAAATATTGGCAAATATATGAGTGGCAATATATTGGCAACCAAATGCAACAAATACAGTGCATAATTTCTACATACATGGGAGTCCACAAATTGCAAAATATTGGTGTCATGTAGATCACATATTACAGATGTGTAGTGAAATATAGTTAGAAATCATCCCTTTCGAAGATATAATAAAAATCTAATATTTAAAAAAATTTTAAACTTCATTTTATGTAACTAAAGCCTTGAATAGTAAATGAAAAATGGAAATTAGCAATAACATTTAAAAGTGATCAGCTGGGAGCTGCAGTGCAAGCCTGTAATATGAGTACTTGGGAGGTTGAGATAGGAGAATCACAGGACTGAGGCCAATCTCAGCAATTTAGTGAGTCCCTCAGCAATTTAGCAAGAACTTGTTTCAAAATCAAAGAAGTAAAATAGGGGATAGAGTGTGGCTCAAAGGTAGAATACACTTGGATTCAATCCTCCATACCAAAAGAGAATTTTAAAAAAGAAAAGAAATAAAAGTGAACCAAGGAAGTAATCCATGCTGAAATTTGTAGACGTGAGACAAAATACTATTTCAGATAAAATGTATTGTGTTAAATAATATTTAATTTTTTGTGGTACTGAAAATTGAACCCAGGGCGGTTCTATCTCCTAGCTATACTCCTAGCTCCCCTTTTTATAAACAGGGTCTCACTAGGTTGCTGAGAGTCTTGCTAAATTGCTGAAGCTTGTCTCGAACCTGTGATCCTCCTATCTCAGCCTCCCCAGTACTGACATTACAGGTGTAAATGGAAGAGGAGTCAGATACAGCAGTGCATACCTGTAATACTAGTACTTGGGAGCCAGAGACAGGAGAATCACAGGTTTTAGGACAACCTTAGCAACTTAGCAAGCCCCTTAGAAATTTAGTGAGACTATTTCAAAATAAAAAATTAAAAGGGCTGGAGGTGTAGCTCAGAGGTAGAATGCCACTGGGTTCCATTCCTAGTAACAAAAAAGAGAAAAGAAAGAGAGAGAGAGAGAGAGAGCGAGAGAGAGAGAGAGAGAGAGAGAGAGAAAGAAAGAAGAAAGAAAGAAAGAAAGAAGAAAGAAAGAAAGAAAGAAAGAAAGAAAGAAAGAAAGAAAGAAAGAAAAGAAAGAAAGAAAGAAGCAGCGGGTGGGAGCAGATTTTTTTTTTCTACATCTCAAAACCTCTGGGACATTTTGAAGGCAGTACTAAGAGGAAAATTTATAGCACTGAGTGCCCACATAAGAAGAACAGAAAATCACCAAATAAAAAGCCTAATGACGTAGCTCAAAGTACATGAAAAACAAGAACAGTCTAACCCCAAAGCTAGTAGAAGACAGGAAATTATAAAAATCAGAGCAGAAATTAATGAAGTAGAGAATAAAAAAAAATACAGAATATCAACAAAACCAAAAGCTGGTTTCTTGAAAAAATAAACAAGATAGATAAAACCATTGGCCAACCTAACCAAAAGAGAGAGAGAGAGAGAGAGAGAGAGAGAGAGAGAGAGAGAGAGAGAGAGAGAATCAACCCAATTTACCAAAATAAGAGATGAAAAAGGGGATATTACCACCAACAGTATGGAAATACAGAGGATCACCAAAAACTATTTTGAAAAACTATACTCCAACAAAATGGAAAATCTAGAAGACATTGACAAATTTCTAGACACATATAACCTTCCTAAATTGAGTCAAGAAGATATAGAAAACGTAAACCAACCAATAGCAAAGACAGAAACAGCAATAAAGAGTTTACCATCAAACAAAAGCCCAGGGCAAGATGGTTTTCCAAGTGAATTTTATAAAACATTTATAGAAGAGCTAATCCCAATATTCCTCAAACTATTCTGTGAAATAGAAAGAAATGGGACCCTCCCAAACACATTCTATGCAGCCAATATCATATAAATACCAATAAAAATAGTTCAAGAAAAGAAAACTATAGGCCTACATCATTGATGAACTTAGATGCAAAACTGCTAAACAAAATACTAGCAATGCACATTCAAAACCACATCAAGAAAATTATACACTATGACCAAGTCGGGATCATCTCAGGGATGCAAGGCTGGTTCAACATATGAAAAACAATCCATGTAATTCACCACATAAACAGAATCAAAGACAAAAATCACAGGATCATCTCAACTGATGCTGAAAAAGCATTTGACAAGATACAACACTCATTCATGCTAAAAGCACTTCAGAGAATCGGAATAGAAGGAATGTACCTCAACATCATAAAAGCAATATACAATAGGCCTACAGCCAACGTCACAGTAAATGGAGCAAAACTGCAAGAGTTCCCATTAAAAACAGGAACAAGACAAGCATTTCCATGAGATTCTAGCCAGAGCAGTAAGGCAAGAGAAGGATATCAAAGGGGTAAAAATAGGGAAAGAAGAACTAAAACTATCCCTATTTGCAGATGACATGATACTATACTTAGAAGACCCAACAAAGTCAACCAAAAACCTTGTAGAACTGATCCACAAATTCAGCAAAGTGTCTGGATATAAAATCAATCTTAAAAAATCAGAATATTTGCTGCATGCCAACCATAAATCCACTGGAAACGAAATCCAGAAAACAATTCCACTCACAATAGCACCCCGAAAAATAAAATACTTAGGGATAAACCTAACCAAAGAGGTAAAAGACCTCTATAAGGAACACTATAAAAAGTTGAAAAGAGAAATTGATGAAGACCTTAGAAGATGGAAAGGTCTTCCATGCAGTTGGATAGGCAGAATAAATATCATCAAAATAGCCAGCCTCCCCAAAGTGATCTAAAGATTCAATGCAATACTCATGAAATTACCAAGGTCACTCCTCACAGACATAGAAAAATCAGTCTTTAAATTCATTTGAAACTACAAAAAGCCCAGGATAGCCAAAGTAGTTTTTAGCAACAAGAACCATACAGGAGGTATCACAATACCTGACTTCAAACTCTACTACAAAGCCACGGTAATAAAACAGCATGGCATTGGCACAAAAACAGACACATAGACCCATGGAGCAGAATAGAAGACTCAGAAACAGACTCACATGCTTACAGTCAATTGATTTTTGACAAAGGAGCCAAAAATATACACTGGATAAAAGATAGCCTCTTTAACAAATGGTGTTGGCAAAACTGGTTAACCATATATAGGGAAATGGAAATAAACCCCACTTTCTCACCCTGCACAAGAGTCAACTCAAGGTGGATCAAAGACCTGGAAGTTAGGCCAGAGACCTTGTAGCTACTTGAAGAGGGCATAGGCCCAACACTTGAACACATAGGCACAGGTAAAAACTTTCTCAACAAGACCCCAAAAGCACAAGCAACTCAAAGGAAGATCAATACATGGGATTGCATTAAACTGAAGAGCTTCTGTGCAGCAAAGGAAACTATCAAGAACCTCAACAGAGTCCACAGAGTGGGAGAAAATCTTTGCCAGCTACTCTTCTCATAGAGGTCTAATATCTAGGATATACAGAGAGCTCAAGAAAATAACAGGTAAGAAAACAAATAACCCAATCTAAAAATGGGCAAAGGATCTAAATAGACACTTTACAAAAGAAGAAATACAAATGGCCAATAAATGTTTGAGGAAATGTTCTACATCACTAGCAATCAGAGAGTTGCAAATCAAAACTACCTTGAGATTTCCTGTAACTCCAATCAGAATGGCAATCATAAAAAACACAACAGCAAATGCTGGCGAGGGTGTGGAGAAGTGGGAACTCTAATACATTGTTGGTGGGATTGCAGATAGTGCAACCACTTTGGAAAGCAGTATGGAGGATGCTCAGATGAATTGGAATGAACCTATCATATGATCCAGCAATACTACTTCTGGATAACTACCCAAAAGAATAGAAACCAAACAATCAGACCAGCACATGTGTATCTATGTTTATAGCTGCACAATTCACAATTGCCAAACTATGGAAACAGCCAGGATGTCCATCAACAGATGAATAGATTACAAAGCTACAGGATATGTACACAATGGAATTTTACTCAGCCATAAAGAAGAACAAAATCATATTATTTGCTGGGAAATGGATGCAACTGGAAAACATTATGCTAAGTGAGACTAGTCAGTCACAAAGAGTAAAAAAGCATATGTTCTCTCTAATATGTGGATGCTAGGGAGAAGATGGGGCATAAGAGGGTCCCCAGATGAAAAAGGAGAAACCCTCCATAAGCAAAGAAGTTGACTTAACTGAAGGGGATGGACGGGGGGTGGGGCACCCTAAGGCACATGATGTACTTTCACAAATATATCAAGGTCAATCACTTAAATGAACTTGTGAAGGAGGGAGGGTAAAGGAGTGTGATGGAAATCGGGGAAGGGGTTAAATGGGAAATGTGTGCATATATGCCTTTAACAGCTTGTACCTAACAAAGATGTATGATTACATTGCAACAATTATAATAAAAAATAAAATAAAAATAAAAATAAAGAGAAAAGTAAATAGTAAGCAAATAGACAAGATGAGGGGTAATATCAGTAGAAGCAATTCTTTTTTTTAAAGCTACTAAATAAATTTTTGGGAAATATGTGTAAGGAAAACATAAAGAGGAAAAATAAACACTAGCAAGAATGGAAACTAGGATATAAGTAGTGAGTATCATATAAGAATATAGGGCTCTTCTATTAATAATTACTATAATCTTATTATGCTTGGATCATGTCGTCAAGATGAACTGAAGTGGTAGTCAAAGATCTATCACTCAAAAAGTACCAGTTATGACTTAGAGATGAATTTGGCATAATAATATGAAAGAACTGAGGCATAAATAATTCCCAGTTGTTTTACAATTGTTCCTTGAAATACAAAAGATGGATTACTGATAGATTACTACCTAACTTATTTTACAGGCTGACATAATCCTAATACCTAAACAAATAACAACATTTAAATGTAGGACAAAGTATTTTAAAATTTATTGCACACAACTTAATCATCTATCTTGAAACTTTAAAAGAATCAACTGACAAAATGCTAAAGCTCTGACATGGTCTGATAGATAATATGTAAAACCTGATAACTTTGCATACTCTTGAAAGAACTAATTCAAAAATGTAACAAGGGGAAAAAAAGATTCTCTTCATTAATTCTACAAAAATGACAAAGTATCTTAAAATTAACTTAACAAAAATTTATTAGGCCTATATTCCTTGTAGAGAAAATATTAAATCTACTGAAAGAATTAAGAGATCTTAATAAAAGAGAGAAAAAGAATCATAGTTCAATATTCAATATTATGATAGAAGCAGCACTTCAAATCAGTGAGGAGATAAATTATTCAATAAATGCTTCTAGGAAAATTTAAAACATTATAAAAAAAATCTCTACATCACACTATTCAAAACAATAAATTCCACAGGGATTAAAGACATAAACACAAAAGGAAAATACATCTTCTAAACTTTTGGAGAGAATGATAGAAAACTTTATGTTTCTTTGTAAGGCATACCTAAAGTCATAGAAAGCAAATATCATAAAGGATAAGAAATGTGAAAGTTTGTGTTCAGGGGAGAATCAATTTTAATGCTTATCATGTTTAACCTTTAGCAGTGCCCTGACTTTTACTCCTTCAAATCACAGGGGTCCTAAAATGTGCTCATATTGTCAGATATTTATGTGAAATATACAACAGCATGTCATTCACATTTTACTGATTGTAAAAAACAGAAGTTGGAAAATCTGGTCTACTGTCTATTTTTATACATAAAGTTTTATTAGAACACAACCAACTCATTCTGTTCATTAGTTCTTATGGTGTATCTTCACAACCATAGCATGTGATTAATTTTCTTTCTAAGGACTTTTACTTTTCCATTTCGCACTGACATATCTGAATTGCCAGCATCATTGCTCTTGCATTTTGGCACTTGATCCAGATATCTGTTCCTCAGTGTCTTTCCAAAGGGACTGAAATCAGAATATTATAGTAATACATGAATATCCATGCTTATAGCAGCACATTTCACAACAGCCAAATTATAGAAGCAACCTAGGTGTCCATCAACAGATGAATGGAAGCCAGGCATGGTGGCACATGCTTGTAGACCCAGCATTTCGGAGGCTGAGACCGGAGGATCCGGGTTCGCGGCCAGCCTCAGCTACCTAGTGAGGCACTCTGCAACTTAGTGAGACCCTGTTTCAAAATAAAGAATAAAAAATAGGGCTGGGGGTATAGCTCAGAGGTAGAATTCCCCTGAGTTCAACCCCCAGTACCGAAAAAAAAAAAAAATAACAAAATTATGGAATATACACACAATTCAATTCTACTCAGCAATAAAGAATAAATTATGTCATTTGCAGAAAAATGGATGGACCTGGAGAACATTATGTTAAGTGAAATTACCTAGTCACAGAAAGTGAAGGGTCATATGTTATCTCTCATATGTGGAAGCTAGAGAGTGATACCAGAGAGATAGGTAGGAGAAACCCCAATGGAGCAAGGGAAGTGGTCTAAGAGAGGCTGGGGGAGAGGAAGAATTAACAAAGGAAACACGTCCATGGACATTATATAAGTATGTGAGAATAGTAATAACAAACTCAATATCATGTATGGGGAAGGGGAAGAAAGGGAGAGGGAGTGGGGGATGGGTAATCTCACCAACTGTTGTGTGCATGTATGTCACCATCACTATTTACTACATCATGATGTGAGACTATACTACTATAATGCATATATATATAATTATATATATGCATATATGTAATTATTTCTTATGGTTTGGGTATAAATATCTCTTAGAACAGTTCATGTATTGATGTTCAGAGATAATACAATGAGAGTTCTAATATCATGAGTAGATAAATCCATTGATGGATTTATTGGGTGGTAATATAAGAATGACTCAAACAATCTAATTTAAACAAGTTCCCGACTCCCACCTTTAAAAACTATTTTTCAGTTTACAAACTTTACTTCAAAACAGGATTTACTCTACCATAATTAAAAAACAAAAAAGGAGAGGTGGGTGTGGTGGTGCAGGCTTATAATCCCAGCATTTGGGAGGCTGAGATCAGAGGATCCAGGTTCATGGCCAGCCTCAGCTACTTAGTGAGGCACTCCGCAACTTAGTGAGACCCTATTTCAAAATAAAGAATAAAAAATAGTGCTGAGAGTGTAGCTCAGAGGTAGAATGCCCCTGAGTTCAATCCCCAGTACCGCAAAAAAAAAAAAAAAAAAAAAAAGGAGGGTCAGGAATTGTCTCCTAAAGATATAAACAGAGTTCTATATACTCTTCATTGTTTGGTTTGTGATATCTATAAACATTTTCAAAAAACATTCACCACAAGGACCCTTTCCTAAGGTCCTTTGTAAAGATTTGCATAGTGGAAGAAGATGGTTTTGTCCTGCTTCCTTGCTAACTTGGGAAAGAGGATATGCTTGCATCTCCACAGAAACTGTACCACTTTGGCTGCCTGCCAAACAAGTCAAACCATATCGTGAGCTGAAAAAATCAACTGAACAACCTGATTCCTCATATGCAGTACCTACAGATTAGAAGCAACACTGACCCCCAGAAACCAGGAATGCTTCCATTCAGCTTATGTGTCACCATGCTAAAAGTTCAGGTATAAACTGGGAAAGCATAAAGCAGGTCACCCAGCATGATGAGGAGACTCTCCACAATATGAGAGCTGCTGACATGCCAGAAAATTCATTTATAGCTTCTTTAAAGAGGGATTTTGGGGGCCTGTCCTGCAAATTAACAAATCTGGAAAATAGGACTCTGGCTGTATAGGTTTGGACACTTGGACTTCCAGGTTTTCCTACAAATATCTCACATGGAAATGGTATCACAAAAATTTTAAAAATCAGATAATTATGATACAACAACAAACTCAAACTAAAGTATTAAAGGACCTACATGAGTCCTTCTAGTGGATGAAGCCTCAAATATGGTTTTCTAGACTGAATTTACACAGTTGGGGACTGATAGGATTTGATATATTAATACTATTCATTCTTCTTATAGTAATCATAAGGCCCCAAGGTGTGATTCAACATCACCACAAGATGACAAAATAAAATTGTGGCCTTCATGAAGCTATATCATCAACAAAACAAAAAATGGGGAAATGTGAGAAACTGTCCTAAGTCTAAAAAATATCAGCTTATGGATTTATAGCTTCTGTCTTGCTTTGGAAGAAGACTATCTTTCTATCAACTGTAGACTGTGACCTTGATGCCCCCTCACTATCTATTTCCTCCTCTTTTACTCCTTTGCTTGCTTTGCTTAAGGGTGGAAGACCACCCTAAGGAGAGAGCTGAAGACAGCAACCTCTGCCTCTTGCAAAACTGCCAAAGCATTTCTAACACAATGTCTCTAACTCCTTAGCTAGAGACAGTCAGTGATGTAATGACCCAACCTTAATTCTGTAAACCTGTAATAAAAGGAAGAGCTGAGTTCCCTTGGGGAGTTTGGCTCTCTTGCCTTCTCCCCTCTCACCTTTTAAAGACCAGGAATAACGTCTCAAGAACATTTTTTTTAATCATGTCATCCTGTGCCCTGTTGGTCCAGAGCCCGACAAGTAAAAGCTTTTCTTTGTAGAACAGATAAGGCTGCAGAGGTAGTCAAGGCCTTAATAAATGAAATAATCCCCAGATTTGGCCTCCCTCAGGGAATTGAAAGTGACAATAGACCAGCCATTAAAGCAGCAGTAACCCAGGGAGTCTCATAAGCACTGGGAACACAGTATCATCTCTATTCTGCTTGGAGACCTCAGTCTTCAGGAAAAGTTGAAAAGGTAAATTAGCTACTTAAAAGGCATCAAAAAAATTAGCCAAGAGGTACAAAATTCATGGACTAAGTTGCTGCCTACAGCCCTGTTGAGACTCTTAACTACTCCTTCATCTCTTAGTTTGAGCCCCTTCGAAATGCTGTATGGAAGGCCCTTCCTGGCCAACAATATAGTGCTATACAAATAATTAGAACAGCAAATAAGATATATTACTAACCTGGCTTCATTCCAAAGGGCACTCCAGGACATTCCAGATAAACGAGAGAAACAAGATGGACCCTGGCCTTACAGACCAGGGGACCAAGTGTTAATCAAAAGCTTACTCTCTCTCTCTCCAAGCTTAGAATCCACTTGGAAAGAACCATACATGGTGATACTTGCTACTCCAACCACCATGAAGGTGTCTGGAATGGATTCTTGGATAACCACACCTGAGTCAGAAGATGGACTTCTGGAAAAGAATTCCTTCCTCCAGAAGATAAGCAACTGGGATATTCCTGTACCCACTAGATGAACTAAAATGCCTCCTCAAAAAGGACAACCCCTCAGCTAAGTAATGGATCTATTCACATTGGTTCTTCTCTTACTTTTTACATACTCAGTGGCCAGAGAATGCTACCTAACAGCCTCCAGTTACCATGGCAATACCGTGACTATATAGCTCTCCTAAAACTATGCTGATGGACCAAATGTAGTTATGCTAGGGGTTATGTTACATGGAGGAGGGAAGACAAAAGAATATATTCCTCATTGGTAAATTAGGGATATAATGAATATAGTTTCAAAAATTTGACTGATTGGACAAACATAAAAATATTCTATTATTTTGCCCCCAAGCTACTTTATTGTACACTAGAACTTTAAATGCATAAGGTGAAAATTGAACAAAATGGTTGAAGTTATCAAACCAGGAGAGATCTATGGATCTGGTACTGCCTCAGTACATAAAGAATCCTCTGTGTTGGTCCAGGTTATCACAGACCCCACTTTAGCTCTTAAAATACAAATTTCTGGACTCATATGGCAAAAAATGTGTTAAACACTTCTTCCTTATATATGTTCAAACCAAAGGCAGATAAACAGCTTTTGACCTCATATTTAGTTGGTCTAAATCTAACAAATCAAATAGTTAAAACCCAAACAATTCTTATTTTTAGGACTCTTAAGAGCTAATAGACATGCCCATAGTCTAAAACACAGAGCCCAGGCTTTAAGCAATCCTATTCCAATATCTCTAGTTCCAGGGGACTGTCTACATATTGGATTGGTGTTCTGTAATTTTGAGTATGATCATACTACTAACATCTCAATACCAACAGCAAAAATGAGCCTATATACAGGCTGGTCTCTCTTTTGTTACAGTTTCTCTCATTCTTCTATTCCTAAGGGGTTTCAGGGTGGCTTTTATGTTGGCAAACTCAGCTTGATTCTACCATCTCTAATATTATCAATATCTCCACAAGCCACACATTCTCTGCCCTCTCACTGTGACAGCAATTAACATCTCTGGTCCCCATCTCTTGTTACGATATTGTCAGCAGCCTTATCGTCCATCCCTGGATTGGTAGTGGGTGCCTACAAACAAACAAATTGGCTTGCTTAATAGCTAAAACTGTTAATGATACAGCATTGGCCCTGGCAGGAATCAATAAGGAATTAGGTGAGATATATCAGGCAACTCTTGAAAATAGAGCAAATATTGACTACCTGCTCTTACTTAATCATTTGGGATGTCAGGAATTCCCCAAATGTGTTTAATATTACTGATAATTCTCATAAAGTTTCTACACTAATATATAATATACAAAACCAACTGGATAACATTTCCCAATCAAAAGAATCTTCAGATTCAGTTCCTCCTGGATAGCATGACTCCTGCCCTTCCTAACACCCCTGCTTATTTTCTTTCTCATTTTACTTTTTGGATCACATATATAAAACTCATTAATGAAATTTATCTCTTCTTTTGTAGAGTCCATCAAGCTGCAGATGGAACATGATAGATGTTCATTTGAGACTCTAGCATGGACCTCCTGTGTGAACCTGACTGCCATCCTTGTCACCACCCCTGCTCAGCTTGGAAGCATCCAGAACAGTCATTTCCCCTTTTCTCCAATAGCATATAGGGTCCATCTCTCAGAGGAGGAAATGAGGAGTTAGTAAAATGTAGGCAGAGAGGGTAAGACCCACGGGGAACTCATTCTGAGTTCACCCATGAGAAAATTGAAGTAAAAGACAAAAACAGCAAAGTTGGCCAAAGTTACAAGTGAAATAGAGAAAAAAACAAGGAGCCTAAACACAATGGCAAAACTAAACAAAATAGCAAATAACAGAATCAGGATGTGGCAAACGGTCACAAGGATATAAGCTCCATCAACATGATCACAATATCCTAGTTCTGAGAACCAAAAACACACACTACTTGCTGACTACCAAACAGAGAATGGGGATACCTTATTGTCCAACAGATAGATAAATACCCCAGACTAGAGTCTGCTGACGTGCTCTCAAGACACCCCCTCTTTGATTGAGGGCTTCTTGCTTTGCTTGTTTAAATTTCAATTGTTATACTTCACTAAATAAAGTAATTTTCTGAGTGCTGCACTTGCTTTCCATGGTCTCATTCTTGATTTCAATGAGACAACAAAACTAGTACACTCCAAGAGGCATGGCAAGAGGTCAGTATTGCACTAGGTACTGTTCACTCTACTCCGCCTTTATCCACAGCTGGCATAAAATGGTTCAGCCTCGCCAGTGATCGTGACATACCCTGTGAGTGATTCAAGAATCAATCTCCTGCAAAGAGGCTAGAATGGTGGGGAAGAAAAATGTCCACCTCTAGCTCACTCTTCTTAGTGTAGAAAGAGTGATCCCTTGGTATCATAGAGATTTGGGCATAGGGGCATTTGGTCATAAAGGACCATTCTCTTTACCATCCAACAATGGTTCCATTCATTTCTGATGTCCAAAGGGGCCTCACAGTCTCACTTTATAATATGCTTGGTTTATGTGAAAGTATTTTCATGTGTGGATAGTAGCTCAAACAGATGCTTTTGTCTGAATTAACACTGGAGGTCCCTACCCCACAGGTTTGCTAAACCAGTTCTCAGTATGTTTGCTGAGTTTTAAGATTCTTTGGGATACTGTTGAACTAACCTGAATTTTTAAAAAGTCAGTTTTCTGAAACCATGTTACATTTTAGACACAATACAATAGGAAAGTGGAGTTTTACTCAAGCACTTATCTGTTTTCATGTTAAGATGCTTACTTGATTTTGTATTTGCATGCAGTAAGAGGCTGGAGAGTTGGAGTTTGTACCTCTGGGTGATGGAAATTGAAGCCCATAAACTTTAGGAACAGATAACACAGAATCACAGATTCCCAATGGAAATTCTAACAAGCTCAGACCAGAGTTATATGAGCAAAAGAGAATTACACCAAAATCTACTACAAACTCACCCCAGACCTAGCTCAATACATGTTTGAGTTATTAATCAGTTCCTCAGACTGTTCTAATGGTATAAGAAAAATTTGCTGTGGATATTCCTAAAGATCCTATGGTTGGTTTGTACACAATTACCTGTATACAACATAATAATTTTTTATATGCCAAGAGGGAAATATGCCTATCATCAGAAAATTTTAAAAAGGAGGAAGGAAGAACACAGAAGGAAAAAAGTATAAGAAGTATTAAGAATACACAAAAAATGACAATCATTAGCACATGGTAAAATAGGGAAAATTTACAAAATATAGAAAATGTAGACTATCTTCATGAGATTCAAATAAACACAAATGTAATTTTTAGAACAAAAGTATGTTAGAACTAAAAATATTATGGAAATGTTCTTGTGCACACATGTATTTAGAATAGTATAAATGACTCATGTATCCTTCCTCTGGATTCAGTAATTATCAATCTATGGTGAACTGTAAGTCTCTTGCACCCTCACAGCATGACTGCCTCACCAAAATTAAAGAACAAATCTAGTGCACAGTATGGAGCCATGCCCTGAGCCAAACACTAATCCATTTGACCCACATCCTGTTCTTCTCCTCCAGCCTGGCAGGGTCATACTTAGCAACTCCTATCTCTGCCCTTCTCTTTATTTTTCTTTTGGTTCTGCTGCTCTCATGGATTGATTAGGGCAGAAGACAAAACCTTAAAGATCAGTGCTGCATACAACCAAATCAGAGGGAGGGGACAGGCCCACAGTGCCTCCTGCCAACCCTCCTTTGCCTTCACTCAGAGCCAAGATGGCTGAGAGAGACGTCCAGGTGCCTGTGAGGATCACTCTGCAGCAGCTATGGCTGGAGGCCTGGCTCTGCCTGTCAGGATGGCCCCAGATTGGACATTCTTAGTACCAGAGACCTTTAGGAGTAGTGATACCAGTGAGGATAACTGGCACTATTAGTGGCATGAGGGCTTCAGGATGGCTTTCCTACAGCCTGCACTTTGGAGGCCAAAGACTCATTATCCACATAAAAGTCATGAAGCTTTTGATGTCCAGAGACCTCCCTGTGTTCACCTACACAGACCAAGGTTCTCTGCTTGAGGGCCACCCCTTTGTCCAAGCAAACTGCTACTATCATGGTATGTGGAAGGCTACCCAGAATCCCTAGTTTCTCTTAGCACATGTTTTGGAGGCCTTCAAGGAATACTACATTCAAAGGACATTGCTTATGAAATCAAACCCAAAAGTCTTCCTACCACATTTGATCATTTGATTTACAAGATGGACATAGAGGAGACACGATTCTCACCCAAAAGTTGTGGATTAACTGATGAGGAAATAGCACAACAGTAGAAACTTCAAGAGAGTAAAAATCCCATTATGATGCAAAGTGGCTATTTTAGATGATGGACTCACAGATGGCTTGTTGAAATGGTGATAGTGATAGACTATGAACGATTTTGTTAAAGCAAAGTAATATCTCTGATGCACAGGACAAAATAATCTTGGTTATCAATGCAATGGATGGCTACTATACGACACTAGACATTGTTGTGGTGTGACATGGACTCGAGATGTGGAATGAAGAAAACCCCATAACACTAGATTCAGATTCAATATATGATACCCAATGCATTTAGCCAATGGAAGATAAGCAGCTTTAGTAGCTGCATTCATCATGACGTTGCACATCTCTGGGGACTGCTGAGGGTATCCTATGTTGGAACAGTATATAATTTTAAATATAATTGTGGAGTTAATAGTTTCGGAGGTGATAGATTGTCTGATCCTGTATACATTAGAGCACACGAGCTGGGTCATAATCCAGGCAGGTCTCATGATAAAGACACATGTGCATGCGGGCACAAATGGTGCATAATATATCCGTCACAAGCTCCCACAACAAGATGCAGCAACTGCAGTTATGCACCCTTGTGGTGTTTCTGCAATGTGCCAAATCCCGAGGACATCTTCACAAAGGTGCACTGTGGGAATAGTGTGGTTGAAGAAGAGGAGTGTGACTGTGGATTTTCACAGTTCTGTAAAAAAGATCCTTGTTGTTTGTTATGATGTAATCTGAAACCTGGTTCCACTTGTGCTTTGGGGCTTAGTTGTGAGAATTTCCAGTTGATGCCATCAGACACAGAGTGCAGGAGACAGCTTAACGAGTGTGATCTGCCAGAGTGGTGCAACAGAACCTCACTGCAGACCCCATATGAAGATGTGCATTTGCAGGATGGGTTCCCTTGCATGGCTACTGCTTCAATGGATACTGCTATGAAAAGAGATGTAATAGCCGAGCGTGGTGGCGCACACTTGTAATCCCAGCATTCGGGAGGCTGAGACCAGAGGATCTGGGTTCGCAGCCAGCCTCAGCTACCTAGTGAGGCACTCCGTAACTTAGTGAGACTCGGTCTCAAAATTAAAAAAAAGAATAAAAAATAGGGCTGGGGGTGTAGCTCGGAGGTAGAATGTCCCTGAGTTCAATCCCCAGTACCACAAAAAAAAAAAAAAAAAAAAAAATGGGTGTGTTGCTCTGAGGTAAACTGCCCTTGGGTTCAATCTTCAGTAGTAAGAAGAAATAAATAAATAAGTTTAAAAAAAAAAGAGAGATGTAATGACAGTAACCAGTAGTGCCGGCAAATTTTTGGCAAAGCTGTCAAGAGTGCAGATGTGACATGTTCCATGCAAATGGACACTCAAGGTAACTGCTTTGGTCACTGTGGTGGCAGCAGAAGTGAATAAAAAGATGTAATAAGTCAGATAGCCTCTGTAGGAGAATTCAGTGTCAGAATGTTATAGAAATTCCCCTTTTAGGAGACCATTCTACTCTGCATTGGACTCAGGGCAATGGTGTCACCTGCCGGGGTACCGACTACCATTTGGGGATGCACATGCCAGATATTCATGAGGTAAAAGATGACACAGAATGTGATAAAAACATGTGTGCATCTACAGGAAGTATGTCCCTGTGTCACTTTGGAAGAGTGATTGTTCACTGCAATATGAATGGAGTCGGCGGCACTATATATCACAGTCATTGTGACGATCGCTGGGACCCACCTGACTGCCTGAAAGAAGGATATGGAGGCAGTATTGATATTGGTCCACCCCCTAAGATAAGAAAATAAATAACTGCAGTCTAAAAGACTATCCCTCTAATAATTATATGGAATCCTATTTTACTTTTCTTTTACCAATGCATTTTTGCATGTCTGAGTCTCAAAAGGAGATAAAAGAGAACAGAATGCTCAAGCTCCACCTAAGGAAGAAGAGTAAATATGCACAATTTCAGAAAATAAACTCAATCCCCAATGAAATTTCCCATATATTGATTTTTAGTGTCCTGGAAGTAGAATTGTTATTGTGTGTGCCAGAGACCACTGAAAGAAAATCTCTTAGCTCTGTTATGTTTCAAAATCATAAACATTTGGTACTAAGTACAGGTAATTGCTAGCATAATTCTACTTTCCATTGTTTTAAGAATTTCTAATACTTTACTCTTTATGGAATTGGTTTCTGTGTTTCCTGAGGAAAAGCCCAGTTCAGGAATTATGATTGTGGTGTGTGTGTGTGTGTGTGTGCGTGTATGTGTGAGTGTATGTGTTTTTCGATTCCAAATCACTCTCCCCTGTTCACTCTGCTTTGTCACATGCAGAGAGGGTTCCCACAAATTGCACTCTCTGCCAGTTCTCCTGCCTGATTTCTGCCCATAGGGGAGCTGGTGGGACACAGGTACCCTGAGAAAACCTTTGACTGATGTTTCTGTCCCTATGCCTCAGTATGTGAGGTCACCTTGGCCATCTGCGCTTATCACTGTGTCTATTTAGGACCTCCTGGAGGCTCCAGAATTGTCAGCGCCACAGATACAACCTCATGTTCCCTCCAAGTCTCCAGTCCTGCTCTTGTAGCCCATCTTCATATCTCAGAATTGCCACCACCAAGGTGGCTGCACCCTCCTAGGAAGCAAGGGTCCTGGAACTCTGGGACCTACTGCAAAGCTCTGGGGTCAGACTCGCCTCTTCTCTTCCTGTGATCTCCAGTCCTGTGGTGACAACCACACCTTCCAGTCAGTAACCTGTGGTGACCTCAGGGGCAGGATTTCTCATCTTGTGTCTGGATTCCCAAGGATATAGAACTTACATTGGTGCAATGGAGAACACAGGAAGAAACCAGACATCAGAAGGTTTGGCATTTTCAGCACTGCTCATTATTATCATGGGAGAAAGAATTAAAGGTAGATTACGTCTCTTCAAAGTCTGAAAAACAGAATAGTATAACTTTTCACTCCACTCCTTTGAAACTTTGTTTTAAAAAAAGGTTAAGGAGGATATTTTCAATTGGGTGTAGGAAGTAATGTCTTAGCAAATTGTGTTTCTGTGGAAAACGAGGCCCTATAACTCCCCACTAAACTTTTAAACCATATTTTAAGGTGGTCAGCACAGTACAGAAAAAAAGAAGAGTAGGTGAGCTACCATTTTCAGACATGAAGAAGAGTTTCAGAACTCTGGTGAGCACTGGCAGCACTCTCTCCCCTGGAGCACTGGCTGGTACCTGATGGGAATTGAAGATGAGATTTGGTGCAGCCAACACAGAGGACCTCTGCTGAGAAGCAGACAAACCCCCATACCCCCATCCTCTTAGCTACTTCACTGGACTTGACTCATAAATTACACATTTGGGGGCCTTCAGTTCATACTCATTGTTCCTTAGGTCCTTAGGACCTACATTTTTGGGTTTTTTTTTTTTTTTTTTTCTGTACTGGGGATTGAACTCAGGGGAATTCTACCTCCGAGCTATACCCTCAGCCCTATTTTTCATTCTTTATTTTGAAATAAAGTCTCACAAAGTTGTGGAGTGCCTCACTAAGTAGCTGAGGCTGGTCGGGAACCCGGATCCTCTGGTCTCAGTCTCCCAAATGCTGGAATTACAAGCACGGGCCACCACACCCGGCTCCTACATGCTTGTTAAATGTCATTGACACATAGTTATACTTATTAAAATGTAGTACAGTGTGATTTTAGTGGGTGTGTACATCACGTAATGACCAAATCAGAGTAAATATCATATGCATCATCTCAATTGTATATCATTTATTTGTGTTGAAAACATTCAAAATCCATTCTTCCAGCTGTTTGAAATATACAATGCATTATTGATATCTGTAATAACTTTGTATTACATTATAAAATAGGATATTGTTTATCCTAACTGTAACATTGTACCCATTAACCAACTTTTCTCCACATTCATCTCCTCACTATTCTCCCAGCCTTTGGTAACGACAATTCAATACTCAAGTTGTATGAGTCAACATTTTTGCATTGCATATATGAATGAGATAATGCAGTATTTTGTATTTCTGTTGCTGGCTTTTTTTTTTTCCATTTAACCTAAGTTCTCCAGGCTCGTCTATGGTATTGCGAATACCAGAATTTTATTCTTATTTAAGGCTTAATTGTACTATATTGTGTATATATGCCACATTTTCTTTGTTCATCCACGGATGGGCATTAAGGTTGATTCCATATCTTGGCAATTATGAATATTGCTTCAATAAATATGGGAGGGCAGAATTTCAACATACTTATTTTATCTTCTTTGAATATACAACCAGTAAGTAACTGCGGAATCATATGGTAGTTATATTTATAACTATTTGAGAAACTTGTAAACTATTGTCTATAATGGATATGTTAATCTATATTTCCACCATCATCTCATAGGTGTTCTTCTTTCTCTAAATCCTAAGCAAAATTTATTTTTTGTTTTTATTTTGAATTTTTATTAGTAGCCATTCTAACTTGGATGAGGCAATATCTTCTGGTGGTTTTAATTTGCATTTATCTATGGTTAGCAATGAATATGTTTCATATGCCTGCATATATTTGTATGTTTGTAGATATAGATATTTATTTTGAGAAATGTCTACTAGGTGTTTGCCAGTCTTTAATTTGGATTATTAGTATTTTACTAGTGAGTTGCTTCAGTTCTACTAGATTCTGAATATTACTCCCTTGTCAGATATGTTATTTGCAATTATTTTCTCCCATTCTATAGTCTCTTCACTCTGCTATTTTCCATTGTTATGCAGAAGTTTCGTTGGTATAATCTCATTTGTTTATTTTTGCTTTTGCTGCTAATACTTTGAGGTCTTATTTAAGAATTCTTTGCCCAGATTGATTTTATATTGCATTTCCCCTAGGTTTGCTTCTAGTAGTTCCACAGTTTAGGATTTTACATATTCAGTTTTCCCAGCACCATTTATTGAAGAGACTGGTTCTTTCCCATTGTGTTTAGCAACTTTGTAAAAAAGCAGTTGTGTGCATTTATTTCTGAGGCCTCTATTCTATTCCATTTCTCTACATGTCTGTTTTTATGCCAAAACCCCAATCAGAATGGCAATCATCAAAAACATGAGCAACAACTGCTGGCGAGGATGTGGGGAAGTGGAAACTCTAATACTTTGTCTTTATAGTATGTTGTGATGTCTTTTGCATTTGTGATTCAGATACCATGATACATTCATGTAAATTTTAGCAGCATTTTTTTGTGAAGAATGATATTGGAATTTTGTTAGAGGTTTCATCTGTAAATTTCTTTAGATAATATTGACATTATTTCTTCCAATCCATAAATATGGGATATTTCCATTTTTTACATCTTATTTCATTTCTGTCATCAGTACTTAATAATTTTCACTGAAGAAATCTGATACTTAGTTGGTTAAATTTATTTCTCGGATTTTGTTTTATTTTATTGTAACTTTTGTAAATAGGATTGCTATTTTGAGTTCTTTGCCACATAGTTCACTATTGGTGCCTAGAAATGCAATTTATTTTCATATATTTTGTATCCTGCAACATTACTAGTTCTAAGTTTTTTCTTCAGTCTTTAGAGTTTTGAAACCGAGTCTCACTAAGTTGCGGAGTGCCTCACTAGGTAGCTGAGGCTGGCCGCGAACCCAGATCCTCCGGTCTCAGCCTCCCGAATGCTGGGATTACAAGTGTGCACCACCACGCCTGGCTGGAACAAAATTCTTGCAATACAAAATTCTTACCTAAAAGAATTTTTCTCCTTTTTAAAAACTTTCTATATTTATTATAATATCTCCTCATGCCTATAAATATTTCCTTTTACTTATTGGGTTTTCTTTTGTCTTTTGAGGCTCTGGTAGTATGGCAATTATTTAACTATTAGTGTGGCCAAAATGACCATATCTGATTTATGTTTTTAGCATAGCTTTGGATTTCTCCTTAATGCAAACTTTAGATCCCATACTTTTCTCTTGTAAAACAGAATTAGC
>PVLC010028372.1:0-21078 GCA_004027655.1 Graphiurus murinus
ATATATTTTTTCTGGTTTTATACAGATGAAGACTGCCCCAAATTCATGTTTTATACAATTCCCTTCTCTTCTTTCTAGCCAACAAAATATTGCAAAGGCAGAGGGGATTTTCAGATGCAATTATGTCCCCAATCAATTGATTTTTGAGTGAATGAAAAGAAAGATTCTCCAGAGTGAGCCAGACTAGATCAGGTGAAAGCCTTATAAGAGAGACTAGGTCTTTTCTTAGAGCAAATACTTTTATCTCTTGGTTACTATTACAGGTTATTAGACTGCCAGGTCTCTAGAGGATATATGGAGAAAGATATCTGATGATGAACTCTAGGAACTTAAGGCAGCCGTGGCTGCCAGCCAGCAACAAAATAGAAACCTCTTACCTACAAACACAAAGAAATGAATTCTGAATTCTGCCAGTGTGTATACACCCAGAAAAAGCACTTCTCCACATGAAAATACAGATGAGTTGACACCTGTATTGCTGCCTTGTGAGACCTTCAGCAGAGAGGTCAGTTGAGCAGTGCCTGGACTAATCAAAGAAACTGTGTGTATACATATATATAGTCTAATTATATAATATAATACTATATATATAGTATTATTGTTGTGTGCTAGATAATATATAATATAATATCACTATTATACTATATGTTAAACATATACATATATTCCATTAGGCACAATAGGTACAATAGCAGATATATATCTGCTATAATATCTGCTATTATAGACACTGTGTGCTATATGTATATGTGTATACTAATTTGTTTAATGATAATATAAAAATTATACAAGTTTTTGGTACTGGGAATTCATAAATGTGATGTTAGATGTAGGATATGTGTAGGTATTATTTACCAAGGTGAGAAATTTTCCTTCTATGACTGGTTTGCTAAGAGTTTTTGGTCATGATTGAATATTGTATTTTGTGAAATACTTTTTTTGTATGTGTCCACATGATCATATTTACATTTATTTAGCTGATATGATGTACTATGCTAACCAACTTTCAAATGTTGAACCAGTTTGGCATACCTGGAAGAAATTCCACTAGATCAAGATGTAGAGCTCTTTCAGGCATAGTTGTATTTGATTTACTAATAATTTGATCTTAGGAGATGTTGGGTTTTGGTTTGTGGTTTTACTTTCATGTAAAATCTTATGTTTTATTAGGTAATATTGTCCTCATAGTCAAGAACTATCCCCCCGTTTCTATTTTCTGGAAGAGATTATACAGAATTGGTTACATTTCCACTTAAATATTTGCTATAACTCATCAGTAAACCAATTTGGATTGATGTTTTCCACTGTGAAAGATTACTCATTAGTTATCATGGAGTCAATTTATTTAATATTGTGTGTGTGTGTGTGTGTGTGTGTGTCTGTGTGTCTGTGTTTTCTTGGAACTGAACCTAGGTACTCAAACAGATGCTCTAACATTGAGCCATACCCCTAGCCTTTCCTGTATTTTCCTGTGTGATCTTGTTGAGATTGTGTCTTTCAAGAAATGGGCCCATTTTTCTAGGTTATATTATTTGTAGGCATAGAGTTGTTTAAAATGTTTCCTTGTTTTTTTGTTTTGTTTTGTTTTTGCGGTACTGAGGATTGAACTCAGGGGCATTCTACCTCCGAGCTATACCCCTAGCCGTATTTTTTATTCTTCATTTCGAAACCGGGTCTCACTAAGTTGCGGAGTGCCTCACCAGGTAGCTGAGGCTGGCTGCGAACCCGGATCATCCGGTCTCAGCCTCCCGAATGCTGGAATTACAAGCATGCGCCACCACGCCCGGCTTCCTTGTTATTCTTTTTAATGTCTATGAAATCAGTATGAATGGCACTCTGTAATTTCTGGTATTAGTAATTTATGGTTTTATTCATTTTTTCTTGCTGAATTACTCATTTTTTTCTTTCATCTTTTAAAAAAAAAGAGTTTTTTCTGATTTTTCTGTTGATGTCATATTTTCCATTTCCTTGATTTCTGTTTTAATTTTTGCTCTCTTTTCTGCTTCTTCTTTGGACTTAAGTTTCTATTCATTTCCTAAGGTGGAAGTTTGGATTACCTATTTGAGAACTTTCTTTTTTTCTAATACATGCATTCCATGCTATAAGTTTCCTATTGAACAATGCTTTTACTGTATCTCACAAATGTTGAAAAGTATCTCCTTAAGTCTGAATCTCTCCCAGTAGCCATGTGTTGAAACTTAATCCTCATTCTGGTCATATGAATAGGTGGAGCCTGTTGGAAAGTAATTAAGTGATGCAGTTGCTTCCTCCCTGAATAGATCAGTGCATCACATAAAGTTGGATGAGACAAGTTAGTATTTTCCTTTCTGTATTCCACCATGTAAGAAGGCAGCAAGTGCTATCTTAGAAGCAGACAGTGGACTTTTGCAAAACTGAACTTGCTAGAACTGTGTGAAGTAAATTTATATTAGTTATAAGGTACACAGTGTCAGATATTTTGTTAGACTGGCACAAACAGGCTATGATAGTTGCATAAACAAGAATTTCTATTATTCCATTTTACCTCTGTTAGACTGGCAGTTATACTCTGTTTTAATATTCTATTTAAAGGTTAGACCAGGATTGGCAACGTGCATCCTTGACTTAGGTGAATTGTTATTTTTTTCCTTCTCCCAAATAACTACAATAAGAGCTTCTCAGAGTCCCTCAAAGAAAGCAGTAGGTTTTTTTAGGTTCCTGATCTATGGTGATTAACTTAGTATAATTAATGGACTTGACCCTACTGTTTCTTAATCCTTCTGAAACCAGACAAGAATGTGTTCTCTTGCTTATATTCAGTGATTTTCATTATAATCCCATTTAGGATCTATAATGGGAACAGCTGTTGCTCCTGTAGGATATTGGGAATTTACTAAGTGCATTTGGTCTCTAAATTCCTTTGCAGCCTCAGTAACCTTTTGTCTTCACAATTCTGATAGGGTCTGTCCTAGAATGATGTTTATGTTCTTCCAGGATAAATAAAAAAAAACTGGACTAGGTGAAGGAAGGCATATATATATGTATATATATATATATATATATATATATATATAGAGAGAGAGAGAGAGAGAGAGAGAGAGAGAGAGAGAGAGAGAGAGAATTGTCTCAGATCTTGCTTAATTTGTTTTATATGTTTTAGAAAGAAGGAGACTTGCATCTGCATGGATCCAAATTGTCCACCTATCTCCTGTCAGAGTTATAATTAAGATGATGTAGGGGGTGACTCTGAGTATGGGAGACTACAGTTAGGAAGTGGTAATGAAGGGTAGAGTGCTCTAAGGGCCACCGGGTTGTTTCAGCCTTTAGAGGGTGTTGAGGAACTGTCCAGTTCCTCTGGTGGAGCCTCTAAAGCAGAGAGGTCCCCTTATTTTGGAAAGGTCTTTTCCCACAAGGCCTTAGGGCAGGATCAACTTTGCACCCTCTACAAAGGTCTTACTGATTTCCTAAAGCAAAGAAGGGTTGGATATAAATAACCTCCCCCATTTTCCTTCTCTGAGGCAGAAGAGACCTAACTGTAATATCATGTTTTAAATTTAGTCTCCCATTTAGGGGTTATGCTTCTTGGTTATCTAATGGCTATTGGGGCCAAGCAGCATTACAAAAGGAAATAAGCCTTTTTCTTTTTAAAGCTTCAGGAACAAACCTCTCCCAATTCTTTAAAATACATCCCAATGGATAACTCAAAGGTATTGTGATCTGATTTTCTATATGAAAGAGAATAAAGATACTTGAGAGAGGGGGCATCTTCTCTCTCTCTCAAGTTAATAAATCTTATGTATCTAGGGTCCTCAGGATGTCCCCTTTAGAGCCCAGAAATGGGAACTGTTGTACTGGACAGCCTTGTAAGATCTCAAATGTTTCTTTGCCACTTGAGGAGGTATAAATTTTATAAGCCTTTTAATTTTACCATGAAGCATTTATTTAATTGAATGTAACTAATTTAGACAGTTTTTATGGATTACAAGGATAGCAGATGAGCAATATTAACATTTAAGCAATTTTTCTACCAAAGAAATATCCCAAATGCATTTTAGTTTAAAATGTTTTAATTTAAAATATTTTACAGGAGAAAACATAACCTTGATTAGCTAGCCACCTAGAAAGAGAAAATGCATATGTTAATCATTTTAAGTACATCTTGATTTTTATTTTATGAACAAATTTAAGGCCACTTATTTGTCATGGATTTAAATTACATGAGCTAAAAGACATTTGGATTTATGATTCCTTAACTCATGAGTACTCACTTATGTATAAGCCAATTTGGTATCCTGTAGACATTATATAGAACATTATAAAATACCCCTGTATACAAATACATATATATATACACATATATATGTATATATATATATATATGTGTATATATATATATGAAACAAAAATATTACAACTTTCACTTACCAGGTATTGAGTCCCCACAGGTAGGAGATAAGACAGATATAGATGCTCTCTACAGAGAGTACCTGCCAGATTTAGAGCTTCCAGAAACCAAAACATATCCTGTTACAAATAATATTGCATGGCACAGACATGGGAAAAACCTGTGCAATTTGGTGTGTTTGGGGCAGAGTCAGTTCATCATGGGTGACAACCCAGTTGATTTTAAGTGGTTGCTTTGTCTCCCATGTCAGGCAGATCCACACCAAATACTCCCATTTTTATTCTCCGAGATTTCCCTAAAGAGATTGTCACTGTCCTTTTAATCCAGGATGAAACTGAGAGATAACCTCAGTAAGGACAGTAGGAGAGAAAAAATAAAACCAAAAGAAGACCAAAAGCCTCTAGTTAGATTTTAAAAAATAGGTAAATAAATAAGATTTAACTAATTGTGCAAAGCCAGGTGAGTCTATCAGAAAAAAATAAAAAATTACCATAAGATCAAAAATGCAAAAGAAATTTTTTTTGGTGGGGGGCGGGGGGACGGGTAAGACAAGGTGGTGAGTCCAAGCCAACCACATGTGTGTGAGGGCATGGGATACCAAGATAGTGGCATAGTATGACCCAAAGATGGCACCTGGAGGGCTTTTGGGGATGGGAGGGGCCCTATAGGTGATGGCAGATAGCTGCATACAGCTCACCCAGCAGCATTGTGAGCAGGCCCTTAACAGGAATCCTACAGAGAAAGGCTGGACTGAAAATCCTACCTGGGTTAAAGTATACACTCACCATAGTCCCAAACACACCTAGGCATAGCTCTGCCTGCCTTGTTTTTCCAGGAGCCAGAGCTGTGGTTATCATGCTTTAGTTTTCTCTTAAATCTAATTTTAACCTAGATAAAATTACCCTTTCACAACAAAAACATAACATGATTTTTGATAGTTTTCCCAACAAATAATTGCATCATCTTGTATGTAAAATTGTACATTGACTAGAAACTCAATTTCTGGCAGCCAGTGTTGCCTTTAGTGAAAACCCCTAAGTAAAGCCATCCTGTCTATGTTATCTTAGATTTTAAGAGCCAAGAGCATTTTAAAGTATTCACTGTGTTTTGTATTTACCCAATTTAATTTTAACATTAGTAAGTTACCCCTAAAATCAATACATTAATACATTAGACAAAAAATGTTAGTATCTTAAATTACTTTTTCCTGTTAAAGACACTCCACAAACCATGAAGGTTATTGGTTTGTTATCAAGGGTGAAATAGCATTGCCTTAGATATTTAATACCATGTGGTCCAGAGTGACTTTTGTGTGTGTGTAATATTTGAGATTGAGCCCAGGGGCATTCTACCACGGAGCTACAACCCAAGTCCTAATTTCCTTCTTTTTATTTTGAAACAGGGTCTCACTACATTGTGGAGTGCCTCACTAAGTAGCTAAGGCTGGGTACAAACCTGTGATCCTACTGGCTCAGCCTCCCAAGTACTTGGATTACAAGTTTGCATCACCACACCTCCGTTGGAGTGATTTAAAAATGGCACTGTCCATGTAAAGATTGAGTTAAAACGGTGTAGGTGAGAGAGGAAGTTTTCCTTCCATTAAGATAGCTTGCCTGGGCTGCCAAAATGGTGACAAACCACACTAAATGGAATCGGCCTAGAACACCAAAATGGTATCTAGCCAGGGAGTCACTGGTCTGAGAACTGCATGCTAACCAAGTTGAATTTATTCATATCTGCTTTCCTGCCCTGGCAGAAGAGTGGGTAGGGGAAGAGAACTACCTACTGGAACCGCTAAGAAGGGTAAATGGGGACATGAAGACAGGATAGCTAGGAGCATGATACCCTGCCCATAGAATTCAACAAAACAGCAGGGAGTTTAAAAAGTGGCAGAGGACCAGGTTCGGGTGAAGAGCCAGGAGTGTGGCTGTCTGACTTTAGGGCAGCAAGCATCTTACCTTGTATATTCCAAGTCACCGCACCACTTATGATACAGGGTTGTGAATTTCCCTCTGTTTTTGTCTCCCCAAAAGAAAGATTTAATTTGGAGGATGCAGATAGGGTAGGCATGAAAGGCTTTATTGGGTCACAGAGCTAGTTAACCCAGAAGTGGAGTAAAGAAGAGAAGGGCTCCAGTCTGTTGCATAGTAAGTCTCTTATAAAATCTAAAAAGTTCACCCTTTGTTATGCATAGTAATTAGGGGCAAATTACTTTTAGGGGGTTTTGTGCCACAGCTTAGTGTGAATGGGCATGATTGTGTCATGTAGGAAATTGAAAGTTACAATGTAATAGCTAGAAGTCTCTGACCACAGCTGGGCAGAGCATTCTGTCCCATTTTTCTTCCTGTACTGCTCATAGCTACCTACCTAACAAGATGGCTTTCCTTTTGTTTCCAAAACCTTGCTCCATATTTCTATCTGAGACATCACAGAATTGCCTTTACTATCTATGTTTTTACCAACATTCTGGTTGTGAATATTTATCTAATCTCTAGAAAATTTCAGATTTTTTCTTATATTTTTTGTCCTTACTGATCCCTTACCAGGATTTCTCTTAATACCCCATTCATAGAAATATGGACTCTGTCTAGCCTGTTCCTTCAGATTCTTCCAGCTTCTATTCAAGACGCAGTTCCAAAGATACTTCTGAAACAGGCTCTACCTAAAATAGATAGACTCCATCTAAAACTGAAAATTTCCTGACAACTTGTTGTTTGCATTTTCTCATGGTAAAGGCTGAAGGGCTGCCACCTTGGCCTGAGAGGTTCCAAAGAAAATGAACCCTGGCTTAGACTGGCATGTTCTCTGGCTAGCTAAATCTGCATATGTATATTTTCTTTTCTTTGTATATTTGCCACTTCTTCTCTTATAAAAGATTCCCTTGTCCTTGAGTTCTCCAAAGATGGAGACTTGAAATAAGACAGTTTCTCTATCTTCCTTCAAAGCCATCTTTTAATAAAAACTTTATTCTTGCCAATTGATTCTGAGCATTTGTAGAACAGGTGAGCTGTAAAAGCCTAGCCTCGTGAACAAAACAAAAACAGTTATGCCAGTAACAATTATTTTTAAAGTTGCATTACTGATAGGCAAGAGAGACATCAAACTTTAAAACATTTAAAGTAACATGTTTACTCGAAACATCAAAACTCATTAGAATCCAATTCTCAGGTAATTCAAAATGGAGAAAATAAAAAGACATTTAATCTAACATAAATCCTGAAGGAAAAAAAGAGGTATGATGGTCTAGTAGAAAGAGAGTTAGATTTATTGTAAAAAAAAAATAATAATAATAATAATCATTTTTCCAGTGAAAAAGTTTTAGAACACTTAATTGATGGGAACTGTTATAGTACAAAATCCGTTTGAGAGACATTTTAAGAAAACAGTGAAGATCCTTATGATTAGAAACATAAAATCCAAGGATTTTGCACAAAAACCATTAAAGGAGAGTGCCCAAATTTGTTTTATAAACAATACCATGTAACTTCATTTTTATCTCTAGGTTAGCAAGGGAATTAATGTTTGTTAATGGATAATTCCTTAGAAATGATATACTAGGTACTTTCACCAATTTGCCAAATCAAATTGCTAGGACAGGGCTTTGAGAAGAAGGAAAAAGAAATTTTATTGATTTGCTAGCAAATGAGAAAACCAGTGAACAAAAATTCAAAAGGAAAAGACAAAGCTGGTTTTCTCAAACTCAGAGAAAATAATCTTACTTTTAAAGTTCCACGTATTTATCAGAAAACATAATGTTTTCTTGGTCCTTGAGATAAGTTCTTTGGACTTTCTGGCACAGCTCTTCATTTCTTTGGTCAGTAAATTGACAAGAACATGTTACTTGGTAAGAGGAAGAAAGAGGAAGAGGGGAAAAAAAATAGTCACCTGCTACCTAAGCTGCATGGTCATAAATAATCCAATGACCATTTGAAACAAAGGAAAAATATTTTTATTGAAACTTTATTAGAGTTCATTATCCTTTTTTATTTTATTTTATTTTATTTTTGTGGTACTGGGGATTGAACGCAGGGGCATTCTACCTCCGAGCTACACCTCCAGTCCTATTTTTTATTCTTTATGTTGATCTCATTAAGTTGCAGAGGGCCTCACTAAGTAGCTGAGGCTGGCTGAGAACCCAGATCCTCCTGTCTCAGCCTCCCAAGTGCTGGGATTACAAGCATGTGCCCCCACGCCCGGCTTCATTTTACTTTTAATGATCACAAATTTAGTGCCTGTATATCAACATGAACCATTTGTAAAAAAGGACATGTAGAAATAACTGAGGCAAATTTCTGTAAAACATTAATATCAAAACATTTATTGAACATAAAATTACCCTAGTTTACAATAAGAATATAAAATTAAAACACTGGAAATGCATATGACATTTAGATTACTAAATAATATAGAATAAAGATATGGGCAAATTAGCAGTTAATTTCTGAAAGTACTGTTTTGGTTTATAGTAAATTTATAAGGAGAGAGAGAAGCTTAATATTGATGGAACACTGAATAAAACAGAACATTTGGGTCCATGTGCAGATATGCAGATGACAGCAGGCTATAACCAACTATTTGTATAATAGAAAAGTGATAATAACTGGAGGAAGATCAAAACTAAGAAACAATAACAGGTATAAAACAAGGGAAAAGTAAATTTAATAGACCAGCAGAGCAAACAAATATTAAATGAGCCAAAAAGAAGTGAGAGAAAGTTGGGAATGGAAGAAGTCAGAAGTAAACATGAGTTTTCTGGAAATAAATAGAGAAAAGATACTAAGGATGGTATCACTGATTTCAAAAACAGACATCAAGTTGTCATGCATATATTCAAACTTCATCTCTCAGCATCACTTTCAATGCCATTGATTCCGTGTAATAGGAAGTGCCAAAATCAGGCTACTAAGTTGCAGTTCACGATAGCACTTTAAAAAGCCATCTATCTTGAGAACACCCACAATGATGTTCCAAAACATTAAATAAAGGTTCTGACAAAAAAAAAAAAAAAAGATTTTGGAACCATTTAAGGAGGGATGAGACTGCCTTGAATACTTGCATCATTGGTAGTTGTCTAATTAACCAAATGGTTGACACTACCTTAAATGAGGTCACGGTCAGGCTAACTAAATGTCTGTTTTTCACAGTCATGGCTGCACCAGAGAGTACCTCTGATGGGCCGCTGCCTGGGGACAAAAGGAGGCAAGATCTCCAAGAGATGCTGAGAGAAGTGGGACTGGCTGTGGAGTACTGGCTGCCTAAGCTGCATGAAGACCTGGGTGTGTCCAATGCCCAGGCCTTGCAATACTTAGAAGAAAAAGAACTCCAGAAGCTAAAGTCCAAGACACAACATCAATGGGAGAAAAAGGCCCTGGAGAAGCTGTTTGACCTGTCACATTCAAAAAGCATTCCAGAGTTACAAACATCACCAGTGGAGACCATAAATAAAAAGCAGAAGCAGGCAGAACAAGCACTGCAGGAGCTGAGGGGGTTGCTGTCAGAAGGCAGGAACAGACAGGAAGAGGCAGTGAGGAAAAAGGAAGCAGAGCTGAGACAAGCAATGGAGATCCCTGAAGAGTTCTGGCCAACACCTGAGAAGCCCCTGAGGGAAGTCATGGAAGGCATGCAGAAACAACTCAGTGTCATGGAGCAGACACTGTCCCACAGGCAGAACCTCCCAGACAGAGACCTGGTGAGATGGGCATCTGGAGGGCTGGCTCTGCAAGGAATTTATAAAACCTGCCACCATAGTGACCTGATACAGAAGAGAGAGGAGCTACTCTGTCTCCCCAAGGAGTTCTCACTCTATGGCACCGAACAGGGCACACGAATGGAAACAAAAGAATTTACATCTTCTCAAGCACAATCTATGTTCACCAAGACTATAGAGAAGCTGGGCTTCAGTTTCTCTTCCTCAGTCAAGGGTGGAGGTTGGGGATTTAGTTTAGAAGCTGGAATGGATCAAAGTAAACATTCAGAATCTAAGGAAACCCAGCAGGCAAGTTCTGAGCACACATATTTCTGTTCATCCAAGTTCAGCTACGTCCCCTTAGCCTCCTGCCACTTTCCCATTAATCACCTTCAGTTCTCTGAAGCTGCTCTCCAGGAACTGAAATGCATCGAAGATCTTCTGGACCAGACTGCAGACTCGGACAGAACCCTTGTGCTAAGGCAAAGGACTGAGAACTTCTTCCAAAGATTTGGCTCTCATGCTAACCAAGGTCCTCTGCACTTGGGAGGAATCTTCTGGTGGAAGGCCACCTCAGAGGGTTTCCAAAGTAAGCAATTGGCTGATGTGAAGCATCAGGCAGCAGAAGCCCTTGACATTTACGTAAGGGGAAGCTACAGTGGCTTTGGAGTGAACATTGCTGCAGGTATGAATGTATCAGACTCACATTCAAAAGCAACCTCTCAGAGTAAAATGGTCCAGAATCTCCAAACTAAAGTTGAATTATCTGTGGCCCAGACAGGTGGCCCTCCAGAAGCAGATGGCCTTGTGCAGTGGAAAGCTGGTCTGGTTGCGAGCAATAAAACCTGGTGTGTCATTGACCGGGGATTTCAGCTGGTGCCCATTTGGGAAATCATCCTCTCCAGCCACAGAAGTGATTTTAAGGATCCCTTTCAAGTGGCTAAGTGCCTGAAAGACAACTACACTGCTCTGACTGGCATCAGTGCCCAAATACAGGATGGAGAGGAACTACTGAGTGCTGGCAAGGAAGCTAGGGTTTTCCTAGAAGATGTAAAATCCTGGGAGGTATCTGATCCTGAAAAGCAGCTTCAAAAACTGATAAATTTCATGCAAATATTGAGTCAAAAAGTACAAGGTTATGACACTTGGATTAACATATGTCTCACAAATCAATATCTGCAGAATTTTCTAGTAAATACTGTCAACTTTTGTAAAAAATCTTCCATTCATGCAAACAAGTTTATTAAATCTCAATTGTGCATCCTTCTGGATCCTCACATCTACAAAGTGCCAAACTTTCCTCAGGCTCACTCCATCATGCAGTGGGTCCACCAGTCAGAGTCAGAGCAAGAACAAGCCAATATCTCCCAATTTTCAGAGTTCATTAAAATCTTAAAAGATAAACAGAATGACCTCTTAGAAGTGAGTATCAATTCTGAGTCCCCAGAAACATTGGAAGAAGTTCAAAGAAAGGTCACCTATGAGATTAGCAATGCTCTCAGCTGCCTCCTGAATTGCCTACAAAAAACAGAACAGCGAGACACACAAATCTTGCTACTTTCCATTGCAGCTGGTACAGGATATCAGACAGAAAACAATGTTTTTCAACATCTCCTGGGGGGTGATGAATTAAACTTCCTCCTGGATGAAATGCAAATGGCCCACAATAAATACCAGGAGCTTAAAAGTGTTTGTAGCTACAGAGCCCAGGCATTCCTAGTGCTCACAGTTCTGACAGCTACAGCTGGAATCACAGCTATTTCTCCAGAAGAGAAAACCCAACGCATGGCATTGATGAGACAGTATATAGGACAATCATTGTCAAATGAAGTTGCACAGGTCCTAATCAAACTGGAAGCAGATCGTGACTGGGAAAACTTAGAAAAGGATTTGACATTACTCATGGATGGGATTTATGAAGACACTGGATGTCCTCTTCACATGGATGAGGTCAAAAGACAATTGGAAATTGTCCTCCAGGAACAGCAGCAGCCCTGTGAACCACAAAACAATGAAGATAATAAGAGCAAGGTGATAGAAAATGAAGCCTTCCTAGATTTACTCCAGCGTCTAGGACTAAAAGATTATTTCCCAAAAATGATGAGCAGAGCTCACTTCCACATGATTTACCAAAAATCTGTGTACAATACTCATCCCAGCACTGAACAGGAACTTCCCTTCTATTTTCTACAGAAACTACTGATGCTGGATTATGGGGTGAGGCACATAGTCCTCAAAGATGATGAAAACACAGAACACCAGGTCTATCCAACAGATGCCAATCAAGAACATGAGGATTTTGATCCATATGAAGAATTTTTTGAAGGCACTGAGAGTTGCACTAATTCTACAGTCTCCAAGCCTAGGCCCCACATTCACCCAATGGATATTCAGATGGCAATTTTTCATTGTGCAGATGATTTTACCAGACAGTACATTTTGGCCAAACTTTCCATGTGCCAGTTTGCCCTCCCGCTTCTGGTGCCTAATCCCTGCAGTTCTCAGATTGAATTCTCTCTCTGGTCTCTCAGACAAATTAGGAGAAGTTGGCAGGAAGGAAGTAAATCAGCACAAGGGAAGAACACTTATAAGAATCAGCATATGTGTCGTGTCTCTACCTCCATTGTGTCTTTCATTAGAGTTGGAAATGGTCTCTCTGCTTCCAAATCCCAGATCATGAACTGTCTACTCAGTAAACGTAAACATGAGGTGTTTTTTCACCGACACTGCAGAGGAAGCAGCAAAGACTGTCTCCTGATGGGAGGCGTGGTGGAAATCTGCTGGTTCTGCCCTGGCGGGGAAGATGAGGACAGATTTGACAACTGTGTGACCTTCACCAATCTTCATGGAGATGCAAAGGATCATAAGCGGCAGCTCAGCTTTCTGAAGGAGGTCTCTTCCCTCATTGTAGTCCTCATGTCAACTTCAGACAATAATGCAGAAAACCGAACAATTGTCCGTGACCTACTCCAGTTTTCAAAACCTTTGATCTGCTTGCTTGATGACAAAGAAAAAACAATGACCAATAGGTCTGACAGAAGAGCAAAAATTGGCATCAAGAACAGAAATGATGCAGAATTAACAGAGGAGCTTACCACGACAATCAGACGTTTACTAGAATTCTCTAACACTGCTCTCAGCTTAGAGGACTGTTCTCACATTGCTCGGAAGCAAGAATTCCTCATTGATGAAGATAAGAGAATTTGCAAGGAAGCCAAAGAAAAGGCACAGGTCATAATGGCCCTTCTTGGAGAAACAAAGTTATCTCACATGAAGGAAACCTTCCTACCCCTTCAGGGACAACTGTGGCATCTTTGGTGTAAGAAGGACAAAGAACTCTATCACCTGAGAGAAAAAGGGAATCGGAGCATTGAACAACACAAGAGTGAGATTGAGACAGAGAAACAAGCAATACGGCAGAGACAGTTGAGAAGAGCCTTTCCTCTCAATGATTTAATGATATCTGTGCTTCAAATTCTCCAGGAGCATTCAGGAACTCACAGCAAACTTTATTTCTTGCAGTGGCTGAGTATGTTTTTTGACAACCTGACTTCAGGACACTTAGAAAATCTTCTTAAGAAACTAGTATCTTTGTGGTCAGTAGTACAAAAAGAAAAGCAAAAGGCACACAAGGGCTATTCATCGAAACGCCATCAAAATGAGATAGAAGCCATCTCTACAGAGATTAGTGATTGTACCTTGGGAATTGAGCATCTTCTCAGAGAAGTTGGCCAGATCTATGAAGCCCTGAAAGAAAGATCATCCACAGAAGAAAAACTTTTTCTCTCACTACCCCAGATTGCTGCAGACCTGATGATATCTGGTATACCCATTGAGCTAATGGATGGAGATGCTTGCTATGTGCCTCTAAAGTGGGTGGCTGCTGTGTTTGATAAGCTCTCAGAGAAACTTAGAGACAAGCGGCTGTTTGTTCTCTCAGTCCTTGGCTTGCAGAGCTCTGGGAAGTCCACCCTACTGAATGCCCTTTTTGGGCTACAGTTCACAGTCAGTGCAGGCAGGTGTACCAGAGGGGCCTACATGCAGCTGCTGAAGGTGGAGGAGTCATTCACAAAGGAACTTGGCTTTGACTTTTTGCTTGTTGTAGACACAGAAGGACTTCGGGCCCCAGAACTCAGCAACAAATCCCAGAATCGGGACAATGAGTTGGCAACCTTTGTCATTGGACTTGCAAACTTGACTCTGATCAATATTTTTGGGGAGAACCCATCAGAGATGCAAGATATCCTGCAGATAGTTGTTCAAGCCTTTTTGAGAATGAAAAAAGTTAAAATCTCCCCAAGTTGTCTCTTTGTCCATCAGAATGTGGGAGAAGTTACAGCTAAAGACCAAACGATGGAAGGACGAAGGCGGCTAGAGCAGAGGCTGGATGAAATGGCAGCCATAGCTGCTGAACAAGAAGAGTGCTCACACATATCCCGCTTCAGTGATGTCATTAAATTTGATGTGAATACTCACGTCTACTACTTTGCTCACCTCTGGGATGGCAATCCCCCAATGGCCCCTCCCAACCCTCGTTACAGCCACAATATCCAGGAACTGAAAAATAGAATCCTTTTGACTGCCCAACAGGAATCCAGGGGAAACATCCTAAAGATATCAGATGTAAAGTTTCGAGTTCAAGATTTGTGGAGAGCCCTGGTGAGTGAGAACTTTATTTTTAGTTTCAGGAATACCCGAGAGGTAATGGCCATGAGCAAACTGGAAACCATGTACAACCAATGGACCTGGGACCTGAGGAGTCATGTACTGGACTTGCAGAACCAGCTGAACAATCAGATTCAGAATGGAAAGATTCAGACACTAAAAGCAAGCACAATCGAAGCTCCAATTACAGAGAAATATGAATCCATCAAGCAAGAATTGGAAAAATATTTTAATGAAGACCCAGACAATGAAATACTGGTTCAATGGAAAGCAAATTTTGAAGGAAAGCTACTAATCCTTAAGGAGGCACTTATTTCTGACACCAGAAACAAAGCCAATGAACGTATTTGTCTAAAAAAAGGTAAAGAAAGACTGGATCAGAAAAAGACTGGCTATGAAAAAGAGTTATTGGAAAGGAGCCGAAACTTAGCTTTAACAATTAAGGGCAAAGGAGTGAGTGATGAAGAATTGTATGAGAAATTCAATCAGCTTTGGAAAAAGTGGGTCTCTGAGGTGTCTTCCACTCAAACTCATGTCGCAGAACCTAAAATCAATGTGGATTCTGAAAGCATCCTTTGGGAATATTACAAAAAGGAGAAAAACATAGCAGAAAAACTAAAGAGAAATTCTAAATTGGATTTTGTAATCAATTATGGAGAACATGTCCAAATGAATAGGAACCTACTTGGTTGGAGAAAAACTTTGGAAGCCTCTGATGAAGAGTCCATTAATATAACTACTAACCGCGTTTTTTCAAGATTTCATGAAACTATGAGCAATATTAGGAATCAAAAGCGTGATTACAATCAAAATGACTTCCATGAAATCCTTAGAATAATAGAAGAGGAAGTGAAATCTGCACCTACTAAGGAAAGGTACACATATACAAGCAAGTACAACATTGATTTGTCTTTGTATTTATTCCAAAAGGCATCAAAGAGTTTTGAGGAAATGCACAGAGCATTTAAAAGAGCTAATGATCCTGTGAACTATCTAGAAAGCAAGAAAGATGACTTCTTCATGAGTTTTAAGATTTCCTGTCAAGGAGCTACCTCCATCAAAACATTTGTTGATTTTCTGTGGAACAAGCTCACTCCTGCTGTATCCACCACCATATGGGGGAAAATAGCCCCTAAAGTAGCTGGGGACATGAGAGCTACCTGCCCTGCATTCAATGGAAACAGGGCTAACCTGGAGAAACATGTTCTAATCTCTCTGGCAGAAGAAGAAAACTTTGATAAGTATTGGGAATACATTCATAATCCAGAATCATTTTTTAGGTGTTACATTAAAGAACATATTAAAAGATACTGTTCAGACAAAGAAGGTAATAAAATACAGACATTTTTAAAATTAAGTTTAGATGATATTAAGAATGCCATCCTCTCTTCCATTTATGAATCCACAGCAGTAGCTAAAGATAAACACAGCACTGCCTCTCAGTGGTTGGATTTGTTCTGTGATCAACTGGGGAACAACTTGATTTTTCCACGAAGTGACTTGGTAAGCATTGAACACCAGGAGATAAAAGATATTGAGTTTCTCAAAGAAGCCATGAGTGCAGCCTTGGATCCTGCAATGAACATCATAGAACAGAATTTTTCAAGTGCGTCCATAGAAAAGATGGTTCCTGAAATGGAGAAAATCCTCTCTGAACATCTCTGTGGCTGCTGGAAACAATGTCCCTTATGTAATGCAATTTGTACAAACACAATTCCTACACATGATGGAGACCACAGTGTTCCATTCCACCGTCCTCAAGCTGTCATGGGAGTGTCATGGTATAAAACAGAAGAGTTTGTCATTGATTGCTGTTCTAGTTTAGTAGCAAGTAATTGCTCACTTGTTTTACGCAATGACCATCACATTCCATATAAGAATTATCGGCAGGCAGGAATGCATTATGCCACATGGAGCATAACCCCTGATTCATCCACCCAGCCATATTGGAAATGGTTTGTCTCATACTTCAGGTCAAAACTAGAAGAAAGATATAAGAAACAATTTGCAAATAAAGGTAAAATCCCTGAAGCATGGGCGAAAATCACAAAGCAGGATGTGCTGGATGACTTGAAAAAACAATAATATACAATGATCACAAAAGATCCTCAACATCTTAATAAAAACACAACCTACCTAAATAGACCTAAATCACATCCTGCTTAGAAATAGGACTTTCATTATTCCACTCTTTAAATGAAATATGTACAAATAAGCCAATTAAATTTCAAGAGTTGTGTATTTTCTGAGAAAGGACTACATTTCTCTCTGCCTCAATTCCTTCTAATTTAAAAATGTATTACAAGAAGCTGAGCATGGTCGTGCATGCCTATTATCACAGTACTTGGGAGGTTGAGACAGGAGGATCACAGGTTCAAGGACAGTCTCAGCAAGTATTGAGACTCTCATCAACTTAGGGAGACCTTGTTTCAAAATAAAAATTTTTAAAATAGGGCTGGAGGTGTGGTTCAGAGGTAGAATGTCCCTGGGTTCAATCCCCCGTACCACAAAAACAAATGTATTACAAAGAAATCAACATATAATAAAATCCATTTTATATATATTTTTTTGGTCTTGGGCATTGAACTCAGGGGCATTCTGCCCCATAAATACACCCCTACCTCTTTTTATTTTTGATTTTGAAACAGAGTCTCACTAAGTTGCTGAGGGTCTTGCTAAGCTACTGTACGCTGGTCTGGAACCTAAGATTCTCCTATCTCAGCTTCCCAAGTCTTAGAAATACAGGCACACACCACTGCTTCCAGCTAAAGTCCATTTTAATTACTTATCCTATACTTTAGTGTCATGCATGTTGGTGCACATCTTTAATCCTAGTACTTAGGAGAATGAGAAGGATCACAGGTTTGAGGCTAGTACAGTAACTTAGCAAGATCCTGTTCCAAAACAAAAAATGTTCTTCATGTTGTTTGAAAATTGAACAGTGAAAGTTCAATCCCCAGGATCATGGAAAACAAAAACCTACCTTACAATTTAAATTATTGTCCTGAAATATTATTTAAAAATATAATGTCTCAGAGAAATTCATTTTAAGAGAGGACATTTAAAGTCATTGCAGTCTTCTCTAAATTTCTGTCAAGG
Source organism: Graphiurus murinus (assembly GCA_004027655.1). Classification (NCBI taxonomy): domain Eukaryota; kingdom Metazoa; phylum Chordata; class Mammalia; order Rodentia; family Gliridae; genus Graphiurus; species Graphiurus murinus. The sequence continues at coordinate 17,835 of PVLC010028372.1, forward strand.
AACTATGTGGACATTTCAACCAATATGTCTCTTGGCTTGAAGTTGCAAATAGACTTTATCTTCTTTTTTTAAATGTGCTTTTATTGGTACATTATAGTCTCACATCATAATGTAAATCATGTTGACAGTGACATACATGCACACAGCACTTGGTAGGCTCCCCCCATACCTCCTCATTTCCTCCCTTCCCAATACAGAATACTGAGAATGACTTTGATATATTCACATTTGTGCACATAGTCTATGAGACTTTAACTTCTGAAGTGAATTTTTTCACCCTTTCAAGTTGGGAAGAATAGCATTACTTCACATTTATATACATAAATAAAAATTTCTTCTTTAAATATAAGAACCTAATTAATTAAATGTAAAGTCATTCATGGAAATTTCATGATTTCTAAGCATAGCAGTATTTGGGGCAGTATTTTGGAATATTGTGTTTGGGGAAAGAACAAATCAGAGTCTTAACCAGGATAAAGTCTTCATCAATGCAGGAAACACTATAAAGCAAATATTAGAAATAGATATCAAATAATTATTTTTCTCATTTGACCATCTCTCACTTCTACCCTAATGTCTTGACAATATCTTATCAAGCTACAAAAAAATTCAAAAAGGCACAGTATTCAATGCATTCAATTTCAGATATTATGAACAAGTCTAAGGACTAACTCCAGAAACAAAATTTATGATCATAAGGAAAAACAAACCATTTTAGTCAAGTCTGTGAAGGTATGGTTTGATTAAGACATTAATAATTATAAAATTACTCCTTAAAGAAAAAATATTTAAAATTATATTTGTTGCACAATAATTTAAAAATTAATTGGGCTATCATACTTTATTAAGAAATCCTTTTAATTCTTACATTTAAAGGTATAAATTAATGCTCATCTCTGAGTCAGACATATTTGTGGATCTTTATAACATTTGAAAAAAACTGAATTCCACCAAGGACCTGAAAATCACCCTTCTGCAAATCTAATCCTTATGTTCTCTAAGCTGATGATCTAAAGGAATCCTGCTGCAAAAAGACATTTGTTCATGTTGGAGACTAAGGCATCCATTGGTTTCCATTTACTGGTATAATCTGTACCCCTGTGTAGACAGTGGAAACAGCTCAGGGAAGAGCAGCCAAAGAACTTGGATCTGCAGAGATAGCAATGCTGACTCTGTCCCGTGTTCCCTCAAAAGACTTCAAGAATATTCTCAGTTGCAGGTCAAATGACTACAATTTCTAGAGTTTTTGTATGTTGTTTTCTGTAATACTGGAGATCAAACCCAGGGCCTCCTATGTAATGGGCTGTGTTTTACCACTGAGCTATGTTCTTAGCCCCCCTTTTATAAAGTTACTTTTGAGACAGGTCTCCCTAAGATTACAAGGTTGGCCTTGAACTTGTAATCCTCCTGCCTCAGCCTCTCCAGTAACTGGGATTTCAGTGCTTATTTTCCAGAAAGTTTGGAACAGAAAATTATAAAAGACATAAGTGTTCTCAAACAGTATGATTTTCTGCTTGTTCTCTGAAAAATAATCTTTTTCAGAGCTGTGAGGATCTCCTGATATGATAAATTGCAATGGCGATGGAAGCAAAATCGTACACAGCATGGCACCTTTCTCTCCTATCACCAAATCCTTGGAAAGGGCCCAGTGTTCCATCAATACTTGCTGAATGCTATTTATCTTTGTTTAATGTATCCATAGAAGGCTTTAATTAAGAAGTATTGTTTGTCACATTTGATTGTCAAGCTAAATTTATTCTGTATAGACAAAAAAGCTCTTTGATAAATGCCTCAGGTGTTTAAGCAGTGTGATTATTAAAAGAGGCTCAGAGGTTGTTCTCAAGGGATCACAAACATCAGAAAGTGGTATATTAGAATAGGAAAAAAAAGATGACTATATATAAATGAGGTGTTATGTGATAATACTAGAGAAATCAATGGTGCTATCAAGGTGAGGTCAGAATTGGAGGGGATTACAGTGTCAGTGGGTTGGGTGTCCTGGGGGAAAGAGACCTCAGGAATAGTGAGGCAGGGAAAATGAACTCAGTAGGGATGAGAATGATCATCAGGATGGGGAGACACTGGGTCCAAATGGACAGTGATATAAGCCTAGTACTTTAGGGTTCTCCTGGGAAGCATAACAAGTCTCTCAGAGTCACTCTATTGGGGAACAGAAAAACATGAACTTGGGATCACCATCCCAGTAGCCTTAGGGAGGTTCCAGTCAGTTAAAGTAGAGACCCCAAGGCAAGTGGGAAAGGAGTCCCAAGTCCTATAGAGATGGGATTAGGAGGTTGATGGACAACACCATAAAATAGGTACACATGTAATTGTGGACTCTAAAAATTAGAAGACATAGAAGTAGAAAGGAGAATGGTGGTTACCAGAGGTTGAGGGGGTGGAGTAGGGAAGAGAAATGTTGATCAAAGAGCAAAGTTTCAGTAAGAAAAGAGGAACAAGTTCTGCTAATTTATTTCACAGCAAGGTGATGATAATTAATTGTGTATAATTCAGAATTTAAAAGAGTGAGCCGGGCGTGGTGGCGCACGCTTGTAATCCCAGCATTCGGGAGGCTGAGACCGGAGGATCCGGGTTCACAGCCAGCTTCAGCTACTTAGTGAGGCACTCCACAACTTAGTGAGACCCGGTTTCAAAATAAAGAATAAAAAAAATAGGGCTGGGGGTGTAGCTTGGAGGTAGAATGCCCCTGAGTTCAATCCCTAGTACCGCAAAAAATAAAAATTAAAAAAAAGTGAATTTTAGTGTTTTTAACCCCAATAATAAAAATGTGAAGTGATCGATATGTCAATTAGCCTGATTTGCTTATTTGACAGCTTATACATTTGGCGAAGTGTCATTATTCTATGATTGTGTACAATTGTTAGGTCAATAAAAATAAAATTTAAACAAAATAACATCATAGTGTGAGTTACTTAAAAGAAGATAGAAAATTACACTTAAATTTTTTGAAAAAGGTATCTGTTTCTTAGAGACAGAAAATATGAATAATAAGAAATTCCAAGTATTAGGTATGTCTGAATTTGACCCCATAAATATTAGAATGCATTTCCCTGTGAACATAGAGAAAATATGAAGGATATAATTTTAATTTTCTATTTCCCTTAGAATTGTATTTTTCTTTATTCCAACTCTCAGCAGAGTCTGAAAAATATATTTATTCCCTCATTTTAGCACTGTGGTGTATAATCAGATTTGGCAATAGAGAAAAGTGTGATGTCATCAC
>PVLC010028373.1:0-21027 GCA_004027655.1 Graphiurus murinus
TCGCTTCCCCATATAAGAGAAAACATACGACCCTTCGCTTTCTGTGACCAGCTAATCTCACTTAACGTAATGTTCTCCAGGTCCTTCCATTTTCCTGCAAATGACATTATTTTGGTTTTCTTTATTGCTGAGTAGAATTCCATTGTATGTATACCCTATAATTTTGAAATCTATTCACCTGTTGATTCTCATCCCTTTTTATTTTTTATTTTGAGACAGGGTCTCTCTAAGTTGCTGAGGGTCTCACTAAGTTGCTAAGGCCACCCTCAAACCTGCAATCCTCCTGTCTCAGCCTCCAAAAATACTGGGGTTACAAGTATGTGCCACCACTTCTGCTATCTTTACCTTCTTTTTTTTTTTTTTTTTTGCGGGTCTGGGGATTGAACTCAGGGGCATTCTACCTCCGAGCTACACCCCCAGCCCTATTTTTTATTCTTTATTTTGAAACCGAGTCTCACTAAGTTGTGGAGTGCCTCACTAGGTAGCTGAGGCTGGCCGCGAACCCGGATCCTCCGGTTTCAGCCTCCCAAATGCTGGGATTACAAGCGTGCGCCACCACGCCCGGCTTTCTTTACCTTCTTTAAGAAGGTTCCACACTGAAGCCGGGCATGGGGACACACACTTGTAATCCTAGTACTTGGGAGGCTGAGACCGGAGGATCTGGGTTCACGGCCAGCCTCAGCTACTTAGTGAGGCCCTCTGCAATTTAGTGAGACCTTGTTTCAAAATAAAGAATAAAAAATAGGACTTGGGGTGTAGCTCAGAGGTAGAATGCCCCTGGGTCCAATCCCCCAGTACTGCAAAAAATAAAGAAAGAAGGTATCACACTGTAGGGAGTCTTTTGGGACTGACTTTTCTCACTATTAAGATGATGAGCCCCGCCTATATTGTTTTGTGTCACTATAGTTCACGTATTAGGACGGCTGCCCGACACTGCAGTGTGAATAGCACATTCGGCAGTGTGAAAGTGCCTCAGTTTACCCATTCTTCTGCTGCCGTTTGTTCAGTCTGGCTACACGCGGCATTTTTGCATGTGTATCAACGTTTCCCCCAGGTATGCCCCTACAGAAATGCTGGCCCAGAGGTCATGTGAGGGTCGCTCTGGGGGCTGTTCAGTGCTTCCCAAAGTGGCTCCTGGTTTATACTCCCACCACCAACAGGCCAAGGGGAGCCATGTCTCCGCGCCTTCTCCATCACGTGCCATTGTCAGACTTTCTCATTTGCGTGGGGGTCGAATGGCGTCTCACCGTATCCTGCCCCGTTTCCTGCGTCCTGTCCTGCAAAGCCCCGTTTACCAACAGCCTTCCCGAGAAGCCTCCTCTGCCAGCGCCCGCATCCCAATCCGCACCGTTTGGTGTCTTCTGCCACCGCCTCTTGCTCCCGACCGTCAGGGGACAAAACATGTCTTCCTAACGCCCCTGTCCGTTGTAAGCACAGCGTATTATATGTCGAAGATCCTTCGATTATTGCTGCTTGGCTAAAACAGCAAGAATTCTTGTTGAGGGAGGCTGCAGAGTCCTCGAGGGGCAGCTGGAAGAGGGAGCCGGGCAGGAGCTTGTGGCTGCAGGGAGAGGCCGCCGGCCAGGTGAAACCCCTCGGAGGCAGGTGTTTGGAGGAGCGTGACTGCTCCCAGCTGGCTGTGCCCGGGGCCTCTGGGGCTGAGCCTTGTCACGGGGGGTGGGAGCTGACGCTCTGCCCAGGAGGCTCAGGCTTAGCTTTCCTCTAGAGGGGACCAAGCCAGCAGCTCAGCCCAAGGTCACACACAGTGCTGCCGAGAGGCCAGGGAACAACAGACTCAGCAGCTCCTGGAAGCGCTCAGCCAGAAGTCTGGGATGTTCTTTTTTTTTTTTTTTTTTGCCGTACTGGGGATTGAACTCAGGGGCGTTCTACCTCTGAGCTACACCCCCGGCCCTATTTTTTTTATTCTTTATTTTGAAACAGGGTCTCACTAAGTTGCGGAGTGCCTCACTAGGTAGCTGAGGCTGGCCGCGAACCCGGATCCTCCGGTCTCAGCCTCCTGAATGCTGGGATTACAAGCGTGCGCCACCACGCCCGGACTAGGATGTTCTGATGAGGTAGAATAGACGGAATAAAATTTAGGCAGAAGGGAGATGGATTGGAAAGGAAATGTGGTTTTGTTTCAACAGAGCTTGCTCATCCTTAAAAAGCAAGGCTGGTTCACAATGGCTGACTCCATATTGGAAATCCCTAAGGTGATTTTCAGAGCTCCATTTGCCTGGCAAATTGTAAGAAAGACCCCGCATCCCAGACTTTGTCTCCACTCCTGATAGTCCTACCTGAAGTTTTTTCACCTTTTTTTTTAAGACCCTCAAGGGTGGGGTCCAATATCCCACGCTGCCCCAGGTTCCCTATTCCCCGCCCTGGGACCCTGAGCCAGCCCCTCTCCGGGTGTGATATAAAAAGATGAGAGACCACGCATGCGCTCTCCCAGCCGCCTCTCTCTCTCCCAGCTGCAACCACGGAGACTTCTGAGGTGACCTGTGCCCTCTCCCCTGTGCACCTGTGCCTTTCCCGTAAAATAAAACTTCTGCCTTTGTCCCTATCTGGCACATGTTGAAATTCTTTTCACCACAGAGGCCAAGGACCCACGAGAGACACCGTGCTGACCCATGACAGTTCCAGTCTGTGCCGACAGGCACTGCCCACGTGTCACGACATCCCATTACCATGACACCCATGTGCCAGAGCAGAGAGGCCTGGCCGCAGTGGACCGCCGCAGTGGGCAGTGTGGGGATCTGGGCACAAGTGCAGGGACACTCCAGCTTCTTGGAGTCGGCCCGGGGAGGGCTTTGTCTCAGAAGAAGGCCCCAAGGTCCAGGCCAGGACGCCAGAGCCCCTGCGCCAGCCCTCTGCTGAGTTGAAGGGTTTTGTGTTGGGTCTGTGTCGAGCGCATCTGCTGCTTTTCTGAGGCCCCAGAACCTGAGACGGTGCACAGCAGCAGGTGGGGGAGGGCCTTCCGGACTCTGTCCTTCTGAGCCACCGCCTCCCTCTGTGGGTCTCATCAACGGGGGTTCTGCTCTGCCCTCTCTTTTCCTGCCTTCTCACTGTCACACAGGAAAACCCAAGCAACCCACTCCCCACCCTCCCAGGTCACTGATATATACCAGACCCCGTGGTCAGGTGCAGTGGTACACACCTGTAACGCCAGTGCTTGGGAGGCTGAGATGGAAGGATTGCAGGTTCGAGGCCAGTGCGTGGTAACTTAATGAGACCCGGTTTCAAACTAAAAAAAAAAAAAATAGCTCAGAAGTAGAATGTCCCCTGGGTTCAATCCCTAGTACCACCCACACACCCACACCTGCACACATGCATGTGCTTGCACACGCATGTGCTCCCAAGAAGCCGAGACCCCAGCAGGCTCCTGATAGGAAGTGGGTAGCATGTTCCCAGGAGGAACCAGCTTCTCTCTGCCCCCACCTCTCTCTCCACTATGTCATGCTTCCTCCCAGATGAAGCACACCGCCCGATTTTTCCCTCTTGTAATAATTAATACGTGTGTCTGTGTGTTTATGGAAAAGAGCTCATTCTGCCTCCCGTCTCCAAGGACCCGATCGTGTTTGGCAAGCAGGCTCCCAGATGTGAGGCCAGGCTCTTTCAGCCGAACAAAGGAGAGGAAATTATCCAGGAAATTCTGACAAAGACAGCAATTACTCGGGTCTGACGTAGATGGGTCCCTCGTGCCAAGACGGGGCCTCTGTGTCTCAGTTACCTGCGGGATGTGTCTGTGGACCCAGACACATTTGGTTCTTTTTCTTACTGCTTCTTGAACCTAACTAGTGTCCTGTCTGTCTTCACTCTTCATTCTGCACATCTGGGGAACAGGAAGCCAAGGGTGGAGGCTGAGCTGGTACCCTATAAGTGCACACAGGGGTTTTGGGGATGCTGGGAAAAATATGGACCCCCCCCCCCCAAACTGTAGCAGTTGTGCCAGCATCGGGAGTCCCTCCCATTCCCTTTTCTACAGGTTTTTCCCCACCCTGGGGCCGCCTGGGCCTGGCGAGCCATCGACTAATCCCTCCTGGGATTATCCAGCCTGGGCAGACTAGCGTTTTAGTCATAATAATGCTTCTTACGTTTCTACAGCTCTTGGCTTTCACATCCATTATCTCGTCCTGATCCTCGCTGACAGCAGCCTTGTGAGACAGGCATTAGCGCTGCCATTTTAGATAGGGGGAGAGAGAGAGAGAGAGAGAGAGAGAGAGAGAGAGAGAGAGAGAGAGAGAGAAAGGAAGAGGGAGGGAGAGAGAGGAGAGGAGAAGCACGAAAAAATGAATATGGGTTTGTTGCAGCTAGTGAGGGTGCAGCCAGCATCAGACCAAAGCAGGACACCTGGAACTCTGTTTTTGAAATGCTGGTCCTGTTCTCTTTCCACTAGAACACTCTAAGCTCCTCAGAAAAGCAGCGAAGCCTCATAGGAGTGGCTTTTTTTGTTTGTTTGTTTGTTTATTTTCTGGTGGTATAGGGATGGAACCCAGGGGCATTCTACCCCAGGCTACACCCCCACCCCTATTTTTATTCCTTCTTTTTTTTTTTTGCATTCTACCTCTGAGCTACATCCCCAGCCCTATTTTTTTATTCTTTATTTTGAAACAGGGTCTCACTAAGTTGCAAAGGGCCTCACTAAGTAGCTGAGGCTGGCTGCGAACCTGAGATCCTCCTGTCTCAGCCTCTCAAGTACTGGGATTACAAGCATGCTCCACCATGCCCTATTTTTTATTCTTTATTTTGAAACAGGGTCTCACCGAGTTGTGGAGTGCCTCATTAAGTAGCTGAGGTTGGCTGCGAAATGGCAATCTTCCGGTCTCAGTCTCCCAAGTCCTGGGATTACAAGCGTGTACTGCCACCACGCCTGGCCCAAGGAGTGGATTTTTAGTGGCGGCATTTCCGTCCCCTGTGAGAAGTAACAGGGGAGTTGGTTTCGGCCACATGAGTCTTCTCGGGCTCCTACACAGCTGCCTCCTCGAGGGTGGAGCAGGGATACAGGTCCCGTGTCACAACCTCCCCAAACCAGATGCCGTTTCCTTGCAAAGGTCTGGAATGCCGGGCGGTCCCTGGAGACGCAGAGTGTAAACCCCACAGACCGGATGCTGGTGACCACAGCTGATCCTGACAGCCAGCGGCTAAGGAGCAATCTAGTTTGACATCTCCCAGGGTGGAGTCAGAAGAGAACGGCATGACACTTGGGTAACCGCGGTGCCTGGTGACAAGGATCATAAGATCTCTGCAAACATTAACTAATTCTCCCCACCCACTGTTTGCCAAGTGCATCAAGGGAAGGCTGGGCAATAAAACTATGGCCTCATTGGTCATCCCACCCCGTACCCGCCTCCTTCCATGGCCCAGAATTACCTGCCAGGAGGAGACCAGATCGCCAGTGTCTGGTCTTGGAGCAGTGCCCATCTGGCAGCTACTCCGGGCCTAATCTTCCATGCCCAGGGGAGGTTTCAGTCCCAACTCTTATCTGTGTCAAGAGCCACCGAGAGACAAATGAGTAGGGTGACCTGTTCCTTTCCTTTTGCCGTCATTGGTGGGTAGTTTGCACAATCCACTTTCCTGGTGCTGGAAAAGGCAAGGGGTGGGATCCTGGAACCCACTTGGTTTTAATTGAAGATAAACAGCTCACGGGCATCTTTGTTATCTCCGATGATGTAACGAGTGACCTTTGCCATGTCCCTGGGCTCGGTCTTCCCCAAAGCTGAAGACCCTGGAATGGCTATAAAAAACACTTTGTCAGCCAGGCATGGTGGCGCACGCTTGTAATCCCAGCATTTGGGAGGCTGAGACTGGAGGATCCAGGTTCGAGGCCAGCCTCGGCTACCTAGTGAGGCCCTCCGCAACTTAGTGAGACCCTGTTTCAAAATAAAGAATAAAAAATAGGGCTAGGGGTGTAGCTCGGAGGTAGAATGCCCCTGAGTTCAATCCCCAGTACCGCCAAAAATAAATAAATAAACAAATAAATAAATAAAAATAAAAAACACTTTGTCAACTGGGAAGTGTCACAGGGGCATCAACTTTGATCACCATCCCCCAGCTTGTTAGCAGATTATAAATTATAAAATTTTACAAAGTCACTCTCCGCGGGGTGCTAGGTGACCTCAGCGGTGTTCTTTTGACACCCCCTGTGTTTAGGGTCCATCCTTCACCAAAACTCATCAGGTCTGGAAAATTGGAGGCGGAGACTGAGACTTCAGCACGTTTCAACTCCCTGGGGAGAGGGGACATGCTTCGTCACAGAGGGGACCGCTCCGAACTCCTGTCCCCTGAGTTCAATCCCCGGCCAGGATGTGACCTGTTCCAGCCCAACTATTGTACCCTCGGGGTCTGACACTGCCAGTGCTTTTGGGAATGTCAACAAACGCTTGGTGAAGGATAGAGCCCAAACACCGGGATGTCGCAAGAACTCGCCGACACTGCTGTGGTCACCTGCTAGAAAGTAAATGTAGGCAGCTTCCTTTCATAGCTATCATTTTCCTTGATTTGGGGGCCTCTAACTCTGCACTGGTAGAATTTCTAACCCCTAAAGGCTAAAATCCTTTTTTTTGGGGGGGGGAATGGTAAGGAGTTGCATTGGCAAAATTTCTAACCCCAAAAGGGTTAAAATCCTTTTTTGGGGGGCAGGGGGATACTGGAAGTTGGACCCAGAGGCATTCTACCTCCAAGCTACACTCCTAGACGTATTTTTTTTTTTTTTTTGAAACAGGGTCTTGCTAAGTTGATGAAGGACGTTGTTAAGTTGCTGAGGCTGGCCTCGAACCTATGATCCTCCTATCTCAGCCTCCCAAGTACTGAGATTACAAGCGTGTGTCACCACCACACCGGGCTAGAATTCTTTTTAAAGATGAATGAATGGCAAGAGACCAAGATGGTGTTCCTGATGGTTGGGCAGGGCTGTTTGGGACCCAGAAACTGAGATAGGTCCTTCTGATACCTACTAGTGGCCACCCATCAGGGGTAGACAATTTCAGTCTCTCTGTCTCTCTGTCTCTCTCTGACTCTTTCTCTCTCAATGAAAGGGGCTCCGCAGAAGGCCAGTGAAATGTACCATAAACAGTAACAATCATGACACACTTCTGTTAAAAATTGCCCCACCTGAGCCACCCGTGGTGGCGCATGCTTGTAATCCCAGCATTCGGGAGGCTGAGACCGGAGGATCCGGGTTCGCCGCCAGCCTCAGCTACCTAGTGAGGCACTCCACAACTTAGTGAGACTCAGTTTCAAAATAAAGAATAAAAAAATAGGGCTGGGGGTGTACCTCGGAGGTAGAATGCCCCTGAGTTCAATCCCCAATACCGAAAAAAAAAAAAAAAATTGCCCCACCTGGAAACATCACGCCCAACAGTCCCGACATTCCAGTGTCCCCACACCACGGGGACGGTCCCCAGGGATCCCCACGAGCCTGCAGCCTTGCTTTGGGAATTCCCTGCGCTGCCGACCACGCTCTGCCCCCCGCTCCTGGCATTCCCCAGCGGCCATTTCCACGGCTGCGCCTCCGCGAGCTGCGTAGGCGGGGTTCCGCGAAGGGCTCTCTTCTCCTGCCGGTGTGTCTCGGGTCCCCCCACTGTCCCCCTGCCCTAGATGAAGCGGCGTGGGTGGCATTTGGCAGTTACTGCCCCGTGCCCTTCCTGCCAGCTGCCCACCCCACGCAGCACCAGTTCTGGGCTGCCAGGCCTGGCCTCCACCGCCTGCCTCCCCCTCCAACAGCTGTGGTGTCTGCCCCGAAGGCCCCTCTGTCCCTCCACCTGAAGACACCCTCGGTCACTGTAGCCTCTTGTCCTCAGGAGGTCAGCTGGTGGTCACCACTGCGTGCCCGGCCTTGCTGTTCCTGGCTCTGGAACTTTCTGGGCAGGTGGGGCCACCTGGGGGGCAATCCAACCCTCAGGGCTGAGTCAGCAGGACTCCCCCAGTCCCCGGCTTCCTCGGAAGGGCCTGGGGAGCTGCAGGGCCCTGGTAACCTCTGGTGGCCCTCCTGACGACCTGCAGAAGCTGGGAGAAGCCTGCGGGTCCTGGCTGTCCCTCCTTAAGAGCCCAGCTCAGTGGAGGAGACAGCTTGAGGAAGCCCTGTCGTGAGGACACCATGGGGCAGGCAGGGCGGGGGTCTTCCTGTGTCTGAAGAGAAATGAGCCCTGGCACCCGACCCAGTTCATCCATCAGCGCGGGGTGATGCACGGGCGCCTCCCGGATCTCTTCTTTCTCCCCCTCCTTTCCTCCCTCCCTCCTCTTCTCTCTCCTCCTTCCCCTCCTCCTCTTTCCTCCTCTTCCTCTTCTTTCTTTCTTTTTCTTTCTCTCTTCCTCTCTCTTTCTTTCATACTGGGGATTGAATACAAGGGCATTCTACCTCTGAGCTACACTCCGAACCCTATTTTATTTTTATTTTTGAAACAGGTTCTCACTGAGTCGCAGAGGGCCTCACTAAGTTGCCGAGGCCGACCTCGAACTTGAGATCCGCCTATTCCAGCCTCCCAAGTACTGTGATTACAGACGTGCACCACCACGCCGGGCCCCTCTCAGATTCCTTTCCCTTGTCCGTCTTAACACAATGTAGGTTGTTGCTGAAAGTCTAGACTCCCAGGAAATGGGGGAGTCCAGCAGCTTGCCTGGCGCGCCCCCCCACACGCCCACAGCACCTGCTCCTCCAGGTTTCCTCCTGTCTCCTCGCTCACCTTGGGTCGCTCTGTGACTGTGACCTCAAGGTCCCAGCAGCCCCCTTGCCTGCTGTCATTACAGTCACTTGCACCTGCAAGGGTGGCCGAAAGGTGGGTGCAGGGTGCCGGGTGTGGGGTGGGGCTGCAGGAGCACGGGGAGCCCAGCTCGCGGCGGCCCCTCGTCTTGCCCCAGCTCCTCCATGGGTGTGGAGAGCGGAGGCTGCAGCTCCTGCAGGGCCGGCCTGGCCACTCTGCCAAGCGCGTTGCAGCCTCCGGAGCAGCCGGGCAGTTCAGCTGAGGATTCTGCCGACTGCTACCATCCTCCCCGGAATACCAAGCAGGCTGGGGTGGCCATGGTCAGCTGTCCTGCTGTCTCAGCCGCCACGGCAGGGTGATGGTAGTGGGCTAGAGGGGTGCAGGGATGTTGGTGCTCCCCATAGCCGCGTCACTGGGAGGGAGTACGAAGACCACGGGAGCAGATGCATGGGTGTCGGCTTGCGTGGCTTCAGTTTGTAGGGCTTAGAACGGCCCGGGTCACAAGGAGGACAAGGACAGAATTCACTGGCAGGAAATGGGCGGTCACACTTCCATGTCTGCCCATCCCTCGACAGTGAGATGCTCCTTAGCTGAGCCACGAGGGCTTCAGAGCCCCTGTCGCCGCCGAGAGAGTGCCGTGCTCATCTCAGGCACACCCCCCTCCCCCCAAGAAGAGTGTCCAAGTTCCCGAAGCAACCACATCCATCTGAGTTTTAGAGGTCCTGCAAGTTTACAGCCTTGTCCTTAATGCAGGCACATTTGCTTTCATGGAAAGAGAATGTTTTAAATGGCTGGCCGACCGATTTATTCATTTCACTTTAAACCAGTAAGTAAGGTCGACCCATCGGGAAGACGCACCATGACAGTTGCTCTCTGGGCTGCCCCCAGACCCACCAGGAGTGGGGGACCCAGGCCCAGATGCGAGGGAAGAATGCAATCATTTCCTTCCTTTCTTCCTTTTGTGGTTCTGGGGGTTGAACCCAGGGGCATTCTGCCTCTGAGCTATACCTCCAGCCCGTTCTTTTTTTTTTTTTTTTTTTTTTTTTTTTTTTTGCAGTACTGGGGATTGAACTCAGGGGCATTCTACCTCCGAGTTATGCCCCCAGCCCTATTTTTTATTCTTTATTTTGAAACCGGGTCTCACTAAGTTGCGGAGTGCCTCACTAGGTAGCTGAGGCTGGCCTCGAACCCGTATCCTCCAGTCTCAGCCTCCCGAATGCTGGGATTACAAGCGTGCGCCACCACACCCGCCTCAGCCCTTTCATTTATTTATTTTATGTGAAAGAGAGTCTCACTAAGTTGCAGAGGGTCTCACTAAATTGCCGAGGCTGGCCTTCAAACTGTCATCCTCCTGTCTCAGCCTCCCAAGTTCTCGGATTACAGGTGTACACCACCATACCCGGATGTTCTTTTTTTTTTTAGAAGGTTCTATAGTTGCTTTATGTATCAACGTCCCTAGGCATTATTAAGCACGCCCACTTACTGTAAGATTCAGCCCCCATCACCAAGACTCAGTCGCCCTCCTGCTCCAGTCATTTTCACATCTACAGAGGAAGAAGAGAAGGTCCCGAGCTCAACGTGAGTGTATATTCTCCCACGGGTGGGGGTGGTAGCCATTGGCTAATACGAGCCATGTGCACTCCAGTCTGGGAACGAGAGACTTCAAGGAAGCCTTATGCCCCTTCAGGGGTCTCCTAACTCACATGAAAGAGGACTTGAGGATCGCAGAAAATCATCCAAGTGTTGGTGGGCAGAGCCTGCTGGCCGGCTGGATAGCCACCCGCTCGCTCTCTGGCTCCCCATTGGCACCCAGAGCTTCCCACACGGCAGGGACCCAGCAGAGCCTGCACCTGCACGGCTCTATTCTGAGACTTCTGCTCTGTCACTGTGTAGCTTAGAACGTGACCAAGGCACGTGACACGCACGGAGAATCATCGAGTGGGTCCCTCTGCTTAGTAGATGTCTGCTGAACTTGACCCCAAGCCCAGCAGTCGAGGGGATCTCTGAGACACAAAGGTGGTGTAACCTCTGGCAGCCCACACATGCCGAAGCCAAATGATTGCTCCCAATACTCGTCAAATAGTAACACGAGTCATACTTGGAAGATCAATCAACGTAATTCACTGCAGCCACAGACAAAAGAAGAAAGCCCCAAGATCCTATTAATCAGTGCGCGTGAGAAAATTCAGCACCCACGTACAACAAAAACTCTCAGCAAAGAAGATTTTTTTTGTTTTGTTTTGTTTTTGTTTGTTTGTTTGCGGTATTGGTGATTGAATCCAGGGGTATTCTACCTCTGAGCTATACCACCGGCCCTATTTTTAATTCTTTGTTTTGAAATAGGGTCTCACTAAGTAGCTGAGGCTGGCCACAAACCTGCAATCCTCCTGTCTCAGCCTCCCAAGTACTGGGACTACAAGCGTGTGCCACCATGCCTGGATAACAGAGCAGATTTTTAAGAACCCAACTATATGCTACTTATAGGAGATAAATCTTAAGTGTAAAGACATCAAAGGTGAAAAGTTTGGAAGTTGAGACAGAAGGATTGCATGTTTGAGGTCAGTCTCAGCAACTTAGTGAGACCCTCAGTAACTTAAGTGAGAGCCTGATTCAAAATAAAAAATAAAAAGGGCTAGGTGTGGGTATTGGAGGCAGAATGCCCTGTATTTAATCTCTAACACCAAAACAAAAAATCCCAAACAACAACAACAACAACAAAACCCAAAACATAAAAAGAAGACCTCAATAAATGGAGAGCTGTTTATGAACTGAAATTCAATGATTGAAAGAGGCCAGCTTTAAAATCATCGATCAAGCCTAAGGCAATACAATCCCAATAAAAATTTCAGCGGGTGTTTTATGAAAGTTAATAAGCTGATTCTAAAAATTATATGATAATGCAAAGAAAGTAACATTTTTAATTCTTTGTTTTGAAACAGGGTCTCATTAAGTAGCTGAGGCTGGCCACAATCCCGGATCCTCCAATCTCAGCCTCCCAAGTACTGGGATTACAAGTGTGCGCCACCACGCCCAGCTAGGGATCAATTCTTTAAGTGAGAGAAGCCAGATGCAGAAGGCCCTATTGACTCTATTTACACAAAACCTCTATTTACACAAAACCTCAAAAATAGACAAAGTGAAGTTAGAGGTCAGATGTGGTGACCTTCAGCGAGCACGGCTTCCTTGGCCTAGGGGCTGGTTCCCAGAGTGTGCTCACTTGGTGATAGGTGTGCACACTTTCCTGTATACATGTAATACTTTACAGTTAAAATTTTTTTTTTAGCTATAAGGTGATCTTGTCACTTTATAGCTTCAGAGTGTTGGACAAATTACATAATCTCTCTAGACCTCCTTTTTCATTATCTATTTGTAGAATGGGGATTATAATGATTTCCTCTTTATAGGATGTGAGAATTAAGTAAAATGTTTCATTTTATTTTTGGCACTGAGACTTGAACCCAGGGGCATTCTATTTGTGAGCTGCACCTGCGATCCTTTTTTGTTGTGTTTTGTTTATGGTTCTGGTACCAGCAACTGAGTCTAAGAATGTTTTACCTCAGAGCTATACCCCTAGCCCTATTTTATTTTATTTATTTATTTTAGCGGTACTGGGGATTGAACTCAGGGGCATTCTACCTCCGAGCTACACCCCCAGCCCTATTTTTTATTCTTTATTTTGAAACAGGGTCCCACTAAGTTGCAGAAGGCCTCCCTAAGTAGCTGAGGCTGGCTGTGAACCCAGATCCTCTGGTCTCAGCCTCCCAAGTACTGGGATTACAAGTGTGCACCACCATGCCTGGCCCTATTTTATTTTTTATTTTGAAAAAAAGGTCTCACTAAATTCTGGGGTTGACCTCAAACCTGGGATTCTCTGGTCTCAGCCTCCCAAGTACTGGGATTACAGGCATGCGCCACTACACCAAGCTTTCCCCAGCCCTTTTTTAAAAAAAGAATGTTTTTGGTACTGGGAATTAAACCCAGGGGTGTTCTGACCTACACCCCCCAGCTCTGTTTATTTTTTATTTTGAAACATGGTCTTGCCAAGTTGCTGAGGGTCTCACTAAAGTTATTGAGGGTCTCATCAAGTTGCTGAGGCTGGCCTTGAACCCGGAACCCTCCTGTCTCAGCCTCCCAAGTACATGGATTACAGGCATGCATCACCATGCCTGGCTGGGTTTTTCTCATAGTCTTCATTTTCAATTTTATAATTCGCAAGAGACCAAGCTTATCACATCTCACACCCCCCAGTTACAATTCCTACGAGTACACTTCAGAACCTCAAATGTTCCAGCATTCCTAGTCCCACTAAAAACTGAATTCCAACTCCACATATTCCAACGCCCACGTTAGCAAACTGCTGGGGATTGCGGCGGCGGCTAGCCCCTAAGCTGAAGGATTGCGGCTGAGCTGGTGTGCGCGGTCAGAGCGCCCACACTAATCGGCTATCAGATTACTGTGCTCACACAGCAGCATTGGTCAGCGCCGGCTCCCTCGAATCAGATTGTAACCAAGACCTCATTAAACAGCAAAAAAAAGAAAGAAAGAAAATCTAAAAGAGGCATTAGCTGCCCAAAGGAATGTTTGGAAATGGACTCCACAGCAGAGCGACTGAAAGAAGAGCTGTCGTCTGGTTAATTAGCACGTGGGCAGACATCTGTCCGGCAGATTCATCACTGTGAATACACTTTGAGAGGTGCAGCCCAAAGGAACAGTGGTTCCTAAATCTTAACGAAGCAGGTCAGCGAGGCTCAGAGGCAATGCAGTCAAGACGGGGCCCAGGCCACTTGAGCGGGGTGGGCGCCTTTCTTGCTGCCTCCTCCTTTGCTGGTGGAATTCCCCTGTCCCCGACAGCTGCAGGACAGCCTCAACTCCTACTGAACTTGTCACTGGAAACTACGTGAATGCTATCGAGAATTAAGATGCAGCTCTGTTGACAGAGAGGATTGAGGTCATTTTTTTGGGGGGGGGGTACTGGGGATGGAACCCAGGGGCCTTCTACTTCTGGGCTACACCCTCGGACCTATTTTAATTTTTATTTGGAAACAAGGTCTCACTAAGTTGCGGAGGGCCCCATTAAGTAGCTGAGATTGGCTTCGAACCCGCGATCTTCCTGTCTCAGCCTCCCAAGTACTGGGATTACAGGCATGGGCCACTTCGCCTGGCTTTTTATCTTTTATATGAGAGAAAACTGAGGCAGAAAGAGGCTTGGTAAATTAGCCAGCACCACGTAGCTGAGAGGGATTGCAGGTTTGAGCACAGCCTCAGCAACTTAGCGGGATCCTGTTTCAAAATAAAAAATTTAAAAAGGGCTGGGGGTGGAGCTCAGAGGTAGAATATTCCTGAGTTCAGCCAAGCATGGTGGCACAGGCTTGTAATCCCCGTATTTGGGAGGCTGAGACAGGAGGATCGCAGGTTCGCAGCCAGCCTCAGCTAGTTAGTGAGGCTCTCCGCAACTTAGTGAGACCCTGATTCAAAATAAACAATAAAAATAGGACTGGGGGTGTAGCTCGGAGGTAGAATGCCCCTGGGTTCCACCCCCAGTACCACACACACACACAAAAAAGACTATGTATAAATAGCTAAGTATTGGCCAACTGAAAAACAAAACAAAACATAAGAATGGAACTTCCAGCAACATGGCAACAACGTTCACACAAGTCACAGAATAAAAGAAACATGAAACTGAAAATCGTTCTTGTATTGGGATTGGGAGAGTAGGACTATTCCTCAAAAACTCACTTTAATGCTACCATGCTGCTTGTGAAATAAAACAGTCTGCTGTCCTTTGGATGCAGTTGGCCCCCCAGAGTTTCCTGTGTTCAACACGCAGTGTGGTGATGTGGGAGGTGGGGGAATCTTTAAGAGCCGGAACCCCGTGGGAGGTGTTCAGGTTGCCGGGGGACATGCCCTCGCAGGGAATGCTGCTCTCCTGGAGCGAGTTGTCTGGAGAGCTGGTTATGGAATCTGGAGCGTGAGACTTGAATGGCTCTCTGGCTTCCTGTCCCACCAGCTGATCACTTACTCCCATGGGGCATTCCTGCCACGGTGCCAGCTGCTCTTGGTACTCACCAGGCTGAACCGATGGTGCTGCCCCATCTTAGACTTTCAGCCTTCAAAACTGTGAGCTAAATTAAAGCTTCCTTTCTTTTTAAAGTAGCCTGCCTTGGGTGTTGTGTCACAGTAACAGAAAAATGGATTCATACATAATCTTTGGGGGATCTTGTGATTTCCTGTTCATCTTTCTTTGATGTGTATTTTAATGTTCCACGCTAAAGCAAAAGTCCTTGAAAAAAAAAAAAAAAAAACTCCCAGTGAAACCAATAGAATAGTGGAAGTGGACCGGGGGAGGGACAGACATGGGTGGAGGGGGAGAAAGGAGAATTGAGGAAAGAAACGGTTCAAATAATGCTATATTCATATATGAAGTTATCACGACCAATTTCACTAACATGAACGGAGAATGAGGAGGGAAATACATGGAGTTCTGTGTGCGTGGGTATTTGTATCACTCTGAACGTCAGAGTGATGTATAATTACAATGCACTAATACAAGCATACATATATATACATATATTTATGAACATGTTTATGAACATGTTTATATAAACATTCTCCCAGTATGTTTAGCACATGAGACAGCACTGCTAACATTTATGCAGACGTTGTAGTTAAAAAATCATCTAAGGCCAAGAGGTTGACAAGCAAGTCTTCTGGATAATTGTTCACATTTTGGCTTGTACTTATTTGTACTCTGCCTTGATTCTAAGAGGACTTGAAGACTGCAGGGTTGACTGTTATGTGAGCACTCCCGGTACTCGAGGTAGCGGGTGCTCCTGACTTTTAAGTGTATCTACAGTTGTGAAGTCTGCTTTGTTCCACCTGGGACTGTTTTTTTTTTCTGCCTATAGGATGCGAGGCCTTTAACATGAATGTACGGCAGCATAGCCAAAAATAGAATGAAAATTAGAGTCCCCTGTGGAGAACCTAGGTGTTAAAAAGAAAAGAAAAGAAAAAAAAAAGGCATACACCTCCTTTCAAAAGCATCATCATTCAGAGAAAGGAGATTCTTTTGTGTGTGTGTGTGTGGGGGGGGTGGTTCTGGGGTTTGAACTCTGAGTTACACTCCCAGCCCTTTTTTGGGGTTTTGAACTGGGGATTGAATGCAGGGGCATTCTACCTCTGACCTACTCCCTCAGCCCTTTTTATTTATTTATTTTTATTTTGAAACAGGTTCTCACTAAGTTGCTGAGGGCCTCACTAAGTGCCTGAGGCTGGCCTCAGATCTGTAATCCTCCTGTCGTCCTAAGGGACAAGACGCTTGGACTCCTGAGCATTTCCTAACAAAATATCCAGATTACGTTTGCTTTTCCTGCCATAGTCTAGTTTGATTTGGTGTCAGATTTTACCCTCCACACATTTAATGAAGTACACTGACTATTGTTGTCTCTTACAGATGGAAGAACATGCATTTTGTTAGCTGGCCAACAAATCCCAGGGATTCAAATTGCATAATGCGGTGGCTCTAATTTCATACTTTTAGCCACTGAGCCTGGACTCTCTTGCTGGCCAGAAGGAGGCTCAGGATGGAACCAGAGCGTGGTCAGTAATTTGGGTGAATTTTGTCTCAGTCACTCTGCCCTCGCTCTGCAAGCTCCTCTAAAAGAGTTGATCAAAGACATGTAGGGGAAAATTGACAGACTTGTCCTTGCCATTATGACCCAAATGACACAGAGGGACAGTGACTTCTATAGCAGTTACATTATGTCAGGCAGTACAGTGATCCAGAGATGACAAAGTACACAGGAGCATGTGCATCAGCTACGTGTGCAATATTGTGCCTTTCTAATTTTCATGCTGGAGATTGAAATCCAGGAGCATTCTGTCTCCAAGCTACACTCCCAGCCCTATTTTTATTCTTTATTTTTATTTATTTATTTTTTGCGGTACTGGATTGAACTCAGGGGCGTTCTACCTCCGAGTTACACCCCCAGCCCTATTTTTAATTCTTTATTTTGAAACTGTGTCTCACTAAGTTGTGGAGTGTCTCACTAGGTAGCTGAGGCTGGCCGAGAACCCGGATCCTCCGGTCTCAGCCTCCTGAATGCTGGGATTACAAGCGTGCACCACCACGCCCGGCTCTTTATTCTTTATTTTGAAACAGAGTCTCACTAAGTTGTGGAGGGCCTCGCTAAGTAGCTGAGGCTGGACACGGACCTGTGATCCTCCTGTCTCAGCCTCCCAAGTACTGGGATTCCAAGCGTGCACCACCATGCCCACAAAGGAACAGCTTTTGAATTACTCTCGGGGCTGTGAGGTCTCTACGCAGGGGGAAGCGGTTCCCCAGGACCCGTCTCTTTAGGACAGTGGAAGGAACGGGTTGGTGCTGTTTCTGTGAATCTAGATAACTGGGGTCACACAGTCAATAACACAAGCTCCATACTGCCCAGATTGGGAGGGAGCATCTATGCCTTTTCCTTCCACAGATAAAATATAGGCCTTTCAATGTGATGAGAGCAATTTGGTTCAACTCATAGGAAATTAAATTGGCACACGATCTAAAACTATCAGTGGTGGAACCATTTTCAGTATTACCTACAATGATTATTAAGATGTCAAAGTGGAAAATTGGACTCACAATCTTTGGAAAGGTTCCACGCTGAGAGGTTTTTTTTGTGTTTGTTTGTTTTTGGTACTGGGGATTGAACCCAGGGACATTCTACCTCTGAGCTGCATCCACAACCCTATTTTATTTTTTTATTTTGGGACAGGGTCTCACTAAATTGCTAAGGGTGGCCTCAAACCTATAATCCTCCTGTTTTAGCCTCCCGAATACTGGGATTACAGGTATACACCACCACGCCTGGCAAGGGGTAAGGAGGTAACTTTTTTTTTGGTGTGTGTGGTACTGGAGATTGAACCCAAGGGCATTCTACCTCCAAGCTACACCCCGAGCCTCATATTTTATTCTTTATTTTGAAACAGGGTCTCACTAAGTTGTGGAGTGCCTCACTAGGTAGCTGAGGCTGGCCACAAACCCAGATCCTCCTGTCTCAGCCTCCTAAGTACTGGGATTACAAGCGTGCGCCACCATGCCCGGCGAGAGGTAACTTTTTAAAGTAGTGCTGGTCTGAGGTGACCAGATCCCTGCTTTACTTGGGGACCCTTGTGGCCGTCTTCTGAACTTGCTGGTCACAGGGACCATCTCCCGCTGTGCACGTCATCTTGCAATGTCATGGAGGTTAACAGAGCCAGTTGCCACATTCAGTACATATTTGTGTTTCTGAAAGGGGAAGAGCAAAGAGAGCCGGTCCTGTGAGTCTGTCGTAACCTTGAGCTTCTGGTGAGCTTCACCAGATGAAGCCAGAATGAAGGGGATCCTCCTGCAGGGAGACCTGACCTCAGACCCAAGGATCTGAAATCATTAAGTCTTTGAAAACAAGGGGCTAAACCTTCAGACGTGGTTATTGCACAGGGAAGCAAGGGGACCAGTGGGTAGGTAGCGGCTAGGAGAGGTGATAAGCTTAGTTCAATGGGAAAAGGTTGAAAACAGTACTGAGATCCTGACAAATCCGACTGCCACAGACAGAAGTGTAGCTTCCCCAGGACCCTGAGAGCTGATCAGCCGCTGCTGCGATGGCCCCGCCCGAGGGTCCTCCAGGGAGGGTGTTTGCCTTTGCCACCCCCAATAGGACCTCACCGGATAGAAGTCATTGGTGCAAAATGCCCCAGCACATACAGCATGCTTCCTGTGAGTCCAGTTAATCCAGAGTCAATGCCCTGCATACCATATCATTATATCATATCAATTATATCATAATATAGAATCATATCACATCATATAATCATATTGTATCATATCATATATATTATATAATCATACATCATATCATATTACCATATCATCATATCATATTTTCTATTATCTCCTTAGACATGTCCAGACTTCAGATCTGCCTCAAGTCCATTCTTGCACCTCAGTAGAAGTCATTTTCCTACAAAATCCCTTCCTGCCAGCAGAGCAATTGTAGCAAAAAGGATTCTAATCATTCTAAACTGCAAAGCGGAGGCCAAAATGTTTTCGTGTTGTCCCTTTAAAATATAGTACAAAGGGAAGCTGGGTGTGGTGGCGCACGTTTGTAATCCCAGCATTCGGGAGGCTGAGACCGGAGGATCCGGATTCGAGGCCAGCCTCAGCTACCTAGTGAGGCACTCCCCAACTTAGTGAGACCCGGTTTCAAAATAAAGAATAAAAAATAGGGCTGGGGTATAGCTCGGAGGTAGAATGCCCCTGAGTTCAATCCCCAGTACTGAGAAAAAAAAAAAAAAATATATATATATATATAGTACAAAGGGAACTGGAATATTTGAGTCTCCAGTTTGTATCCCATCTCTGTTTCTGTGGGAAGGCCACTGCTCAGTCACTTTTTTTTTTTTTTTTGCGGTACTGGGGATTGAACTCAGGGGCATTCTACCTCCGAGCTACACCCCCAGCCCTATTTTTTTTTATTCTTTATTTTGAAACCGAGTCTCACTAAGTTTCGGAGTGCCTCACTAGGTAGCTGAGGCTGGCCTGGAACCCAGATCCTCCAGTTTCAGCCTCCCGAATGCTGGGATTACAAGCGTGCGCCACCACGCCCGGCTGCTCAGTCACTTTTGATAAAAGCACGGGACAACAAGCCAGGTATAGTGGCCTGCACGTATAATCTCAGTTCAGGAGGCTAAGACAGGAGGATCTCAAGTATGAGGCCAGCCTCAGAACTTAGTGAGGCCCTCCACAACTTGGTGAGATTCTGTTTCCAAAATAAAGAATAAAAAATGGGGCTAGGGGTAGCTCAGAGGTAGAATGCCCCTGGGTTCAATCCCCAGGACCACAAAAAGGAAGGAAGGAAGGAAAAAGAAAAGAAGAAGAGGAAAGAAAGAAAGGAAAAGGAAGGAAGGAAGGAAGGAAAGAAAAAAGAAAGGAAGAAAAGGAAAGAAGGAAGAAAGAAAAAGAAAGGAAGGAAGGAAGAAGGAAGGAAGGAAGGGAGTTTTCACTCATGGGAGAAGAATGACCTCGTTTCCGACCTCGGGATTGGCCAGTGCAGTCCTGTACCAACCACCGTATTTATTCAGAGACGCGGTAGGAGACACAGTCTAGGCAAAGAATAGCTGCCGCGCAGGCACGCAGGCTTGGGATGCTGCGCCTGTTTTTTTCTGTCCACAAAGATGGCAGGTGTTCATTTCCATATGAATCCACTAGGGCGCCGTGTCACCTCCTGCAGGGTGTATCCAAGCAGTCATTATCCAAGGTCCCTCGGTTTGTTCCAGACTGTCCTGCTAGGATGACTGGTTGGTCATAGCAGGAAATATTCATTAAAGAACGAAAGCCCTGACCACGTGTAAAATCAGTCCTCATTCAAATGTCACTCCCACTTAACAGGAGCACCCATTGCTGGCAACTCTAGCCACATCTTTTTTTGTTGTTGTTTTGCGGTACTGGGGATGGAACCCAGGGGCATTCTATCTCCGAGCTACACCCCCAGTCCTATTTTTATTCTTTATTTTGAAACAGGGTCTCACTAAGTCGCGGAGGACCTCACTAAGTAGCTGAGGCTGGCCTCGAACCTGGATCCTCCTGTCTCAGCTTCCCAAGTACTGGGATCACAAACATGCGCCACCACATCCAGCTACTTTATATTATATTTTCCCAACAGCATATTCTTTTCTTTACTACCAACACTTGCATAACCATCGGTCTCTCATAGCTCCCCCAAGACAGCAAGTAGCAAGGGCCAGAATGCTCTCATTGAATTATGCTTAGATTGGTCAACTCTTCAGCTGCCTCCATTTTAATAATCAAGATAACTTGGAATTTTTCATCTCAGTGTAGTTATAAATTCGCTTACTGGCTAGAGTTTATAATGGGAAGCTATTGTAAAAATCTGAAGAGACCGGGGGTCGTCATGAAGTTGAGGAACTGGGGCGGGAGTGGTTGATACCCACAGGAGCCCGGCTAAGACCTCAGGCGGACACCGGGGCGTGCCTGGAAGGAGGAGGATTTACCCAGGGAGGACGGACGGCAGAGCCTGGGGGAAATCCAGGAGGCTCCGGAAGGTCCCTGCACACCTGCCTCTCTCCAGCATCACGCTTTGAAAGGCAAACGGGAAGTGAAGGGTGAGGTCAGTGGACGTAGGAAAATAACGCCAATAAGCGAAATTGACATTCGGTCCGTCGTCCATTCTGCGGGCCGATGAACATAGGTGTTTTCCATTCTTCAAGAAAAAGTTCCAGTCAACCCTTTGCACTGTTTTCTAGGAAAATGTAGTTTCTCTCTCTCTCTCTCTCTCTC
>PVLC010028374.1:0-10298 GCA_004027655.1 Graphiurus murinus
GGTACTGGGGATTGAACTCAGAGGCATTCTACCTCCGAGCTATACCCCCAGCCCTATTTTTTATTTTTTATTTTGAAACCGAGTCTCACTAAGTTGCGGAGTGCCTCACTAGGTAGCTGAGGCTGGCCGCGAACCCGGATCCTCCGGTCTCAGCCTCCCGAATGCTGGGATTACAAGCGTGCGCCACCACGCCCGGCTGCCCGGCTAGTTTTTAAAATATAGTTTGTTTTTTTTTTTTTAAATCAGGGGAGTTAAGCTAACTCCACCGCTTGGAAGTTCTTTGAGTTAAGCTAACTCCACCCCTTGGAAGTTTTTTTCTTAGGAACCCCGCCTCCACCTGAGTTCCACGCCCTAATCTTCAGAAGTCCCGCCTCCACCTGCAACTTCCGGGCCCTATCTGACCACCTATTGGCCCACCTGAATCTGAGGAGGAGGAGGAGTGAAACCCTTAAAAAGTCCAGTGGCGAGAAGCCATTTTCTCTTCTTCCCTGGAGGCACGCGGCGGGCCCTTCTCCTCCATGCCTTACCCCCTTCCCGCTTTCTGCTCCATGCCTTCCCTTCCCCTTTCTCCCAGTTTCCCTTTAAGTTCTTAAAATAAACCTGCCTATAGTTTTCTGAATGGTACGTGCTAAAATTCTTTTTACCATGGATACCAAGGACCTACGGATTTGGGTTTCGCCGTACCCCATAACACTAGGATCTAGGATTACAAGCGTGTGCCACCATGCCTGGGCTTAGTCTTTGCGATTTTTTTTGTTTGTTTGGTTTTTTTGCGATACTGGGGATGGAACTCAGAGGCATTCTACCTCCAAGCTACACCCCCAGCCCTATTTTTTTATTCTTTATTTTGAAACAGGGTCTCACTAAGTTGTGGAGTGCCTCACTAGGTAGCTGAGGCTGGCCGTGAACCTGGATCCTCTGGTCTCAGCCTTCCAAATGCTGGGATTACAAGCGTGTGCCACCACGCCCAGCTTAGTCTTTGCAATTTCTAAAAAAGAAAAAAAATTTTTTTTTCTTTCGATGGTAGCAGCAAGCATATGTATTTGTTAAGACAAACAAGGACAGGAGATGGCTATTTTAAGGAGTTGGCCTGTACTGTAGTTTCGACAATTTGTATATTTAAGGAGAACCTTGAGGTTGAAATTCTTCAGCGATATGCTTCAAATTTATCATATAGTTGACAAAGAGCCATTTCTAGCCCTTTCAAAGGCTAGAAGTAAGGGCTACAAGTATCAAGGGATTTCAGGAACCTTACATTCTTGTGCTGGGCCATTGTTTGTTTTTTAATTTTATTTATTGTGGTACTAAGGATTGAGCCCAAGGGTATTCTGTCTCTAAGGCACACCTCAGACTTATTTATTATTTTGAAACATGGTCCCACTCATGGGTCCTTGGCCTCCGTGATAAAAAGAATTTTAACATGTGCCAGTCAGGAACAAAAGGCAGGTATTTATTCAGGAAAACAAGGGACTTGGGGAAAACAGGTAAACGGAGATCTTCTGGGTTACGCGAGCAGGAGGGCCAGAGAGAGAGCTTTCAGTCTCTTTCAGTCCTTATATAAACTTTTTTTTTTGCGGTACTGGGGATTGAACTCAGGGGCATTTTACCTCCGAGGTACACCCTCAGCCCTATTTTTAATCCTTTATTTTGAAACCGGGTCTCACTAAGTTGCGGAGGGCCTCACTAGGTAGCTGAGGCTGGCCACGAACCCGGATCCTCCGGTCTCAGCCTCCCAAATGCTGGGATTACAAGCGTGCACCACCACACTGGGCTCAGTCCTTATATAAACTTTTAAGAGGGGTGGGCACAGAAGCAGTCTGGATCTCCTCCTCACAGGTATAGGTGGTCGATAGGTGGGCACAGAAGTTGGATCCTCTGCCTCCTTTCTCAGGTTTCAAAACTAGGTGTTCACTGAAGTCCGGCCTTCATCCTCAGGAATCTCAGGTAGGGGCAGGGATTCAGGGGATTAAAAAGGTGTGGCCCACTGAAACTTTTGCCTAAAATTTGGGCACACCCTATAGGGTGGGGTTAGCTTATGAACTCTCCAGATTTTAAAACTATATTTTTCCTTTCCTTCCCAATGTCTCCTTTTTGCCTAAATTTTATTCCTTTCTACTCTACCTCATCATTCTCATTAAGTTGTGGAGGGCCTCAGTAAATTGCCAGGGCTAGCCACGAATCTGCGATCCTTCTGTTTCAGCCTCCCAAGTACTAAGATTACAGGCCTGTGCCACCACACCCAGCTAGATGAAAGGTTTAGAGGTCAGAGAATCATGGTGTGCTTTGCTAGCCCAAGAATACAGGCTAGCCATACTGCCTAGCAAATTTATAACTCTTCATAATAGACATAATAAAATTAATGTTGTTTTTTGTTTTTTTGTGGCACTAGGGATTAAACCCAGGTGCATTCTACTTTCAGCCCTATTTTATTTTTTATTTTGAAACAGGGTCTTGCTAAGTTGTGGGGGGCCTCACTAAGTAGCTGAGGTTGACCATGAACCTGTGATCCTCCTGACTCAGCCTCCCAAGTACTGGAATTACAAGGGTGCCCCACCACACCCACCTAGTGATTTAAAAGGAAATTTACTGAGTAGGCTGCCCTAGAGCTGTTGCAGGAAAATAAGAATTCCCCTGCTCTGGAGAGCAGTGCTCCAAGGATAGATTAGGTGCATCCTGACAGCACAGGCTTCTCTGCCTTTGGATCCTCTGCCAAGGTTTATAGGATGTGTTTGCATTTTTTGCTTTTACCTTTGAACCATTCCTATGCATTCTATAAGGACGACTTCTTGGGGATTGTGTTAGGCTTTAAGCTATCTTCACAATGCCTCTGGAGTTTTTCTCATCTTATCATTCATGATAATAGTTATCAATTATCCAGTTATCATTTCTCTCCTTCTCTCTCTCTCCCTTTTTTTTTTTGCAGTACTGGGGATTGAACTCAGGGGCATTCTACCTCTGAGGTATACCCCCAGCCCTATTATTTTTTTTTTGCGGTACTGGGTATTGAACTCAGGGGAATTCTACCTTTGAGCTATACCCCCAGCCCTATTTTTTTTATTCTTTATTTTGAAACCAGATCTCACTAAGTTGTGGAGTGTCTCACTAGGTAGCTGAGGCTGGCCGTGAACCCGGATCCTCCAGTCTCAGCCTCCCAAATGCTGGGATTACAAGCGTGCACCACGCCCGGCTTTTTTGAAACAGTTTTGCTAGGTTGATGAGAGTCTCACTACTTGCTGAGGCTATCCTTGAACCTGCAATCCTCCTGTCTCGGCCTCCCGAGCACTGGGATTACAAGTGTGCACCACTGCCCTCCGCCATAGCATCCTTTTAAAAGTCAAGGATAACGAGGCACAGAGAGATAACACACTTCACCGAGGCATATCCTGATCTGTCTCTCTAGTCGTCAACTCAAAACTGAATAAATGACAAGGTGTGTAGAAAATAGAAAGCATCAGGATACTTGACAAATAACTAGATGAACTGTATGCACATAGGTCTACACACAAATACAACCCTAAAGATAATGAGCAAGCTAATGGCCTGCTCCAGAATCTTACACAATTAAATGCACAATTAAATTACTGCTTAATTTAATAGCAATCAGTAGAACAGTTGACAGGGGTTAGGGGAAATAGGGAGGGGAAGAGGAAGGACCGAAGAAGGAAACTGTTCAAATCATACCACAGGAGCCGGGCGTGATGGTGCATGCTTGTAATCCCAGCATTTGGGAGGCTGAGACCTGAGGATCCGGGTTCGCGGCCAGCCTCAGCTACCTAGTGAGGCACTCCGAAACTTAGTGAGACCCTGTTTCAAAATAAAGAATAAAAAAAAAATAGGGCTGGGGGTGTAGCTTGGGGGTAGAATGCCCCTGGGTTCAATCCTGAGTACTGCAAAAAAAAAAAATAAAAAATCATACCACAGCCATAAGTGAATGTATTATGACCAATCTCACTAACTGATGTGGGGAGGGAGCAGGGATTAGAGTGATGGGATGTGGAGGGAAATACACCAAGAGCTGTGTGCACACATGTTTTTAACACATAGAACCTCACTATGATACATAATTACATGTCATGAAAAAACCAGAACACATTTTCATCCTTTGAAGGGGAGGTGACATGCATTATAAAAAGCATATTCTTGGTAAGAAAAATTAAAAAAAAAATTGGGTAGAAAGGATGTTAGGTAGTTATAAGCAGGGCAGGGAAAGAAATGGGACAGGGCGGAGTCTTCCAGAGAAGTGATATGGAGATTACCCCACCCGGTCATGATCAGTGATTTGCTGACATTACTTTGCAGCTTTAGATACCAGTGGGAAATCTAGCATGGTGAATTTAACACAGTGTACTAAGCAGTGACCGTCCTGAGTTACTATGCATGAAGAGGGTGGGATTTTTTTGTACGGTATAAAAACACACCACGTGGCAGACTCGCCCCTGCCCTCTCTTCCTTCTCTTTCTCTCTGGGACCAGCGGACTCAGTGACCTTCCTGTAGAACCTGTAACGCCTTTCATAACCACTCTATCTGTGTCCCCCAAATGAAATATTTCTTTTGGGGAGAAAAGAACCATGAGAAATCTTTGACATGGAGACAAACTGGGAAGGAAAGGGAAACTGTAATTTCAAAATCTAGAAACTTCAACCGGGCGTGATGGCACACGCTTGTAATCCCAGTATGTGGGAGGCTGAGACAGGAGGATCACCGGGTTACGACCAGCCTCAACTACTTAGTGAGGCCCTCTGCAACTTAGTGAGACCCTGTTTCAAAATAATAAAAAATAGGGTTGCGGGGATAGCTCGGAGGTAGAATGCCCCATTCAATCCCCAGTTCTGAAAAAAAAAAAAAAAATCTAGAAACTTCATAATCCTTATTTTCATCCTATGGGTCTCAGGTGGAAGCCTCCTTAGGCCCACACCCTTAATCAAAAGGGCCCTTCTCCCCACTTAAGATTCCTGAGATGCTTTGTAATCAAAGGATCCTTAAGGAAAGTCCAGCTCCAGGACCACTTAGCCACCACTCACTGATCAAGGCTGAGGATTCTTTTTTTTTTTTTTTTTTTTTTTGTGGTGCTAGGGATTGAACCTAGGGGTATTCTACTTTTGAGCTACAGCCCTAGCCCTAATTTATTTTTATTTTGAAACAGGGTCTCACTAGGTTGATAACAGTCTCATTATTTGTAGAGGCTGTCCTCAAACCCATGATTCTCCTGTCTCAGCCTCCCAAGTACTGAGATTACAGGCGTGTGCCACCACACCCGGCCAAGGATTCTGAGTAGGTCCAGACCTTCACCCCAGCTGTGTGCCCTTACCCACCCCTTTTGGGGGAGGGTCTCCTGTAAAATAAGAACTGCTAAAAACCTCAAATGCTTCACTGACTCTTGAGGTGGCCCATGTTCTCCCTAGAATGTCTCGGGCATCACTTTTGGTTCGCCTGCGGTATAATTCCTATACAAGAAGTATTGGTGAAATAAACTCATTTTCTAAGACTTGCAAAACAGGTTCCCAGGAGATTGCCCTTTGGTTATATGGTCACGTGTGAGAGTTGGTGTCCTTGCAGGATGAGGGAGGACACGCTGGTCCTGGAAAGATCAACTAGCTAGTGGTAAAGGTAGTGATAGATAGTAATTGAGGTCAAGGGACATTTCTTCAGGGAGCTAAGCGGCCTGTTCACTAACATCAAAGTGCTCCCAGGCCAGGCGTGGTGATGCATGCCTGTAATCCCAGTAGTTGGGAGGTGGAGACTGGAGGATTGCAGGTTAGAGGCCAGCCTCAGCAACTAAATGAGATCTTGCTTCAAAATGAAATAGGGCTGGGGCTTAGCCTAGAGGTAGAGTACCCTTAATTTCAATCCCCAATACCAAAAACAAAAACAAAAAACCAAAAAGCCTCCCAAAGGATAAGTAAGGAAGCCTAATTTAGCAACCTGACTGAGTGTATCTCTCCCCTGCACAGAACAATTAATATAGATCTTCAAGGGCAGGCAGCAATGATCAAATTTTTTCCACGTGCCTGATAATGTGTACCCATTAAATCTGGTTTATTATCTACCTTTGTAAAGTAGATACTTTTGTTATCTCTGTTTTACAGAATGAGGAACTGAAGATTTGAGAGTTCACTTGTCTTGCTCAAGAACACAGAACTGCTGGGCGTGGTGGCACATGCCTGGAGTCCTATCAGGGGGCTGACAGGTCCATTCCTCACCTCAGGAACTCAGGATCGATCAGCAGGGTCCTTGGCTTCTGTGGCAGAAAAGAATTTCAGCACTCACCAGTCAGAGACAAAGACAGAGGTTTATTTAGGAAAGTGGGGGATACATATTCAAGGGAAGTCTCGGGTCATCTCAAGAGGGAGAGAACGACTTTGGGGTCTGTACAGTCCTTTTATAGAAAACCCCGTGAAGGGGTGTGTAGGGGCATGTGGCAGGGATGGGGTTTGGTCCCCTTTTTTTGAATCATCAGGTTCCTGCCATTTCATTAGTGGGTGCTGAGTGATGCCTGGACTTGACCAACAGTCAGGCATTTTTGTTTACCAAGCATCTCAGGAATTTCAGGTGGGGAGAGTAGCCATTATGATTAAAAGTGAGGGTTTTTAGATGGGCATGGAGGTGTATGCTTGTAGTCCCAGTACCTGGGAGGCTGAGACAGGAGAATCGCAGGTTTGAGGACAGCCTCAGCAAGTTGTGAGACTCTCAGCAACTAGGCAAAACTGCTTCAAAATAAAACATAAAATAAAATAAAATAGGGCTGCAGGTGTACCTTGGGGGTAGAATGCCCCTGGTTCAATCTCCAGCACCCCCCCACACACACATATAAAAAAAAAAAAAAATCAGGGAACAGGTAGGTGGAGAATTTCACCAGGCTGAAATTAACTCTTTCGTACCTTCGTACCTTCACTTCTATAGGCATTTGTGTATTTTTACAAAGTTGCGGCACCCTGGATTTTTCTTAGCTGGGAGGCGTTCAGGTTGACAAGCTTTAAAATAGGTCAGGAACATAATCCCATTTTCATGAGAGTTACTAATATGAGATTAACCTGATTTTATTGTCTCAGCCCTGTAACCCCCAACCTGTCCCAGAACCAATCTCCACAGGGTGATTTCTCCATTCCACCTGTCAACTCCAGCCTGAAAAAGAGTCAGAAATGTTACCCAGCACTCTCTAGTAAATCCATTTTATTTATTTATATTTATTATTATTAATTTTTTTTTGCGGCACTGGGGATTGAACTCAGGGGCATTCTACGTCCGAGCTACACCCCCAGCCCTATTTTTTTATTCTTTATTTTGAAACTGAGTCTCACTAAGTTGCGGAGTATCGGGACCCCAGGCTGAACCCTCAACCGTGAGGCCCCAATAAAGACGACGACTGAACGTTGCTGGCTCAAACTTCTCTTTATTATACCTCTCTCTCTCTCTGGGATCGAGGATGCTACCCAAGCAGTAATAGTAACAGTAATTGTTCTCTTAACCCTGACAGCAACTGTCCTCCAACCGCCCCACTCTTGTTCTCCGTAGCCGTTCCTCGCAATAGT
This sequence comes from Graphiurus murinus, assembly GCA_004027655.1. Classification (NCBI taxonomy): domain Eukaryota; kingdom Metazoa; phylum Chordata; class Mammalia; order Rodentia; family Gliridae; genus Graphiurus; species Graphiurus murinus. The sequence continues at coordinate 7,531 of PVLC010028374.1, forward strand.
ACCTTTCCCACAGACCCCCAACCACCCCTTTCTCCAGCAACTACCAGCCTCCCAGTAACCACACCACCCAGCAACCACACCTCGGACAAGAGGTGGAGGCTCTTAAAGCCGAGCAGGGCCTGAGTCCCGAGATGCCTGCATACAACTCTCACCTGGGCCGGCCACGGGCGGGTGGGCTGGTGCATGCGCTCTAGCGTGGAGCAGTCCTAGGATGTTACCACCTGCAGCCGCTCCTGGCACTCTGCCAGGCGCCATCTAGAGGCGAGGTCTTTCCGGCCGGGCTAAGACCCCAACAGTGGAGGGCCTTACTAGGTAGTTGAGGCTGGTCAAGAACCGGGATCCTCGGGTCTCAGCTTCCCAAATGCTGGGATTACAAGTGTGTGCCCGGCTAGTAAATCCATTTTAAAGTAACAAATTTATTTATTTATTTTTTGCGGTACTGGGCATTCTACCTCCGAGCTACACCCCCAGCCCTATTTTTTATTCTTTATTTTGAAACCGAGTCTCACCAAGTTGCAGAGTGCCTCACTAGGTAGCTGAGGCTGGCTGCGAACCCGGATCCTCTGGTCTCAGCCTCCCGAATACTGGGATTACAAGCGTGCGCCACCACGCCCGGCACAAATTTACTGAGATAAAATTCACATGCCATAAAATTCACTTTTTAGAGTGTGCATTTTGGTTGTTTTTAGTATATCCACAAAGTTGTACAACCATCACCAAATCAATTTTATAACATTTTCATCACCCCCAAAATAAAGCCCCATTAGCAGTCTCTCCATTTGGATTATTTCCTCTTTTTGGCTGTTTTGAATAAAGCTGCTACAAACACCCTAGGAGAGGTTTTTGTGTGGACATATGTTTTCAATTCTTTCTAGGAGTGGAACTGAGGGGTCATGTGGTAACTCTGTGTTTAACATTTTAAGGAATTGCCAACTAGTTTTTCAAAGTATTAGTGGATGTGGAGTGAGATCTCAGATGGCTATGATTTACCCTCCTCTAATGGCTAGTCACATCGACCATCTTTTCATGTGCTTATTGGTCATTTGTATAGCTCCTTATTTGGAGAAATATCTATTTAAATTCCTCTCCACTTTTTTTTTGTACTGGGGATTGAACCCAGGGGCCTTCTACCTCTGAGCTATACCCCCAGTCCTATTTATTTTTTATTTTGAAAGAGGGTCTTGCTAAGTGGCTGAGGATCTAAGTTGCTAAGATTGGCTTGAACCTATGATCTTCCTGTCTCAGCCACTCAAGTACTGGGATTACAAACCTGAGTCACCGTGCCTGGCTTCCTTTCCCTATTTTCATTGTAGAGGTATTTATATATTCTGTGTACAAATCCTTTATAAAATATGTGATTTGCAAATATTTTCTTTTACTATTTGGATTATGTTTCCGCTTTCTTGATGGTATCATTTGAAGAACAAAAGGTGTTTTTCTTTGTTTGTTTTTTGGTGTGTGTGTGTGTGTGTGTGTGTGTGTGTGTGTGTGTGTATTATGTGGTATTGGGGATTGACCCCAGGGGTGTTCTACCTCTGAGTTAGGGCCCTATTTTATTCTTTATTTTGAAACAGGGTCTCCTTAAGTTGCAGAGGGCCTTACAAGTTGCTGAGGCTGGCTATGAACCTGTAATCCTCTGGTCTCAGCCTCCCAAGTACTGAGATTACAAGTGTGTACCACCATGTTTGGCTTAGAACAAAAGTTTTTAATATCATAAAGTGGTGTCATATCTAAGAAAATATTGCTTGATCCAAGGTCATGAAGATTTACTCCTGTGTTTTTTTCTGAGAGTTTTATAGATTTTCTTTTTTTTTGTTTTACATTAGGGCATTGGCCCATTTTAAATTAGTTTTTGCATGTTGTATGAGGCAGGGTCCAAATTCATTCTTTTTGCATATGAATATCTAGTTATCATGGCATTATTTGTTGAAGACTTCCTTTCCCATTGGATTTTCTTGGGACTCTTCTTGAAAATCAATTGGCCTTAAATATTCAGACTTATTGGAGCCAGATGTGGTGGTACACACCTGTAATCCCAGTACTTGGGAGGCTGAAACAGGAAGATCGCAGGTTTGAAGCTAGCCTCAGCAACTTAAATTAAGCAAGGCTTTCAGCAATTTACTAAGACCCTGTTTCCAAATAAAAAATAAAATTGGTCTGGTGTAACTCAGAGGTAGAATGCCCATCGATTCAATCCCAAGGGGAAAAAAATCAGGTATATTTCTATTCTCAAGTCTATTCAGATGGTATATGTCTAGTCCTATGCCCATACCAATATCTTAATTACTATCGCTTTATTTAGATAACTGTAGCTGTGGCCTTGTTTGAAATTGGGAAATGTAAGAGTCTTTCAATTCGGTTTTCTTGCCAAAGACTCTTTTGGCAATTCTGCGTAACTTTAATTTTCCATTATATTTTTTGATCATTATTCAAGATATTAATTTTGGTATCTTAATTTTGCTCTGACAAATTATTTATTTATTTTAGTATTCCTAATTCTTGTTTTATTTTCAGTTAATTTTTTGTTTTTTCACACATAAAATATCTGAGAATAAAGAAATTTTATATTGTCCATTTCAATATCAATACTTGTATTTAGTAATATTAATAATCACTATTTAATATTATTTCATGTATCTTGAGGATTTTTAAATAATAGTGGTGATAAACATCATTGCCTATCGGGCGCCCCAGGCTGAACCCTCAGCCGTGAGGCCCCAATAAGAGACGCCGGCTAAATGCTACTGGTTCGAACCTCTTTTATTATA
>PVLC010028374.1:10398-21188 GCA_004027655.1 Graphiurus murinus
ACTTCCCCAGCAACCCGGCCAACCTCTTCCCAACCGCTTCTTCTTCCCAACCAATTCCTCCCAGAACTTCTCCCAGCAACTTCCCAGCCCAGCAACTTCCCAACCAGCCTTTCCCCAGCAGCTCTTTCAGCCGCGCTCTTTCTATGCGAGAGGTGGAGGCTTTTATAGCTGCACCGGGTCTAAGCCACGAGGTGTCTCAAACAGCTCTCACCTGGCCCGGCCACGAGTCGGGCGTGCTGGTGCATGCGCTCTGGCGTGGCACAGCCCTAGGATATTATTCACCTGCAGCTGCTTCTGGCACTCTGCCAGGCGCCATCTAGAGGCGAGGTCTAGCCCGCGGAACTAGGCCCCCGACAATTGCCAATATGTAAGTTTCAGAATTTTAATCTTATTTATGATGCCAGCTTCTCATTTGAAAAACAAATTTGACCATAACAGGTAAATATCCTTTGACTTCTACTTAAAAAAAAAAAAAAGAATAATGTTGGGTTTTTATTTATTTATTTATTTATTTATTTATTTATTTATTTATTTATTTTGAGATGGGGGTCTCTCTATGTTGACCAGGATGGCCCTAAACTCTGGGTTCAATTGATCCTCCTGCCCCAGCTTCCTGAATAGCTGGGACTACATGTGCACACTACCTCAACTCGTTCTTTTTGTGTGTGTGTGTGGGGGGGGGTGGCTGGGAAGGGTGCTGGGGATTGAATCATTGAACCCAGGGATGTTCTACCTCTGAACACCCCAGCCCTTTTTATTTTTTATTTCACAACACAGTCTTGCTAAGTCACCATGGACTGGTCTTGAATATGCAATCTTCCTATCTCAGCCTCCCAAGTACAGGGATTGCATGCGTGGGCCACCATGCCCTGCTCCACTACTGATTCTCACGTTGGACTTTACAGAGGACTTCACGCCACTTATTAGGGTAACCAACCGTTTTTTTCTTTCTTTTGATCTTTGAATATGATGATTTGCTGATACTGCATTCCCAGACTGAACTGCTTTGGCCATGGGGTTGTGTTTTTTTTTAATATTGTTTGTTTGTTCTCCATGCACAGTGGCGTGTGCCTATAATCCCATAATTTGGGAGGTTGAGACAGGAAGATCGCAGGTTCTAGGACAGCCTCAGAAAGTAGTGAGACTCATCAACCTAGCAAGACCCTGTTTCAAAATAAAAATATAATAGGGCTAGGGGTGTAGTTTGGAGGTAGAATGCCCCTGGGCTCAATCCCCAGTACAACAATGAATAAATAAATAAATAAATTCATTTCACCAAGACCAGCAGCACCCACCTGGCCAGAAAGCTGGTCTGAATGCAGATTCTCAGGCCCGATTACTGAATCACAATCTCCTTTTTTTTTTTTTTTTTTGGTATTGGGGATTGAACCCAGGGGAATTCTACCTCTGAGCTACACCCATAGCCCTATTTTTTATTCTTTATTTTGAAATAGGATATCACTAAGTTGCAGAGGGGCTCATTAAGTAGCTGAGGCTGGCTGCCAACTTGCGATCCTCCTGTCTCAGCCTCCCCAGTACTGGGATTACAAGTGTGCACCACCATGCTGGGCTTGATTTTTTTTTAAATTTTGAAACAGGATCTCATTAGGTTGATGAGAGTCCTACTGCTTGCTGAAGCTGCCCTCAAACCTGTGATCCTCCTGTTTCAGCCTCCCAGGTACTGGAATTACAAGTGTGTGCCACCACATCCAGCACAATCTATTCATTTAACAAGATCTACAGATGATCTGTGCTCTCATTAAAATTCTAGAGAATTTCATACTTCATTATTTTGTTATTAATTGAACAAAATACTGGGGATTGAACTCAAGGGTACTATACCTCTGAGATACATCCCCAATCCTATTTACCTTTTTTTTTTTTTTTTTTTTTTGCAGTACTGGGGATTGAACTCAGGGGCATTCTACCTCTGAGCTTTTTTTTTTTTTTTTTTTTTTTTACGGAACTGGGGATTGAACTCAGGGGTATTCTACCTTCGAGCTATACCCCCAGCCCTATTTTTTTTTATTCTTTATTTTGAAACCGAGTCTCACTAAGTTGCGGAGTGCCTCACTAGGTAGCTGAAGCTGGCGGAGAACCTGGATCCTCCGGTCTCAGCCTCCCAAATGCTGGGCTTACAGGCATGCGCTACCACGCCCGGCTCCTATTTACTTTTTATTTTTTTTTATTTATTATTATTTTTTTTGAGGTACTGGGGATGGAACCCAGGGCCGTTCTACCTCCAAGCTACATCCCCAGCCCTATTTATTATTCTTTATTTTGAAGCAGGGTCTCACTAGGCGGCGGAGGGCCTAAGTAGCTGAGACTGGCCGCAAACCTGCGATCCTCCGATCTCAGCCTCCCAAGTACTGGGATTACAAGTGTGTGCCACCGCGCCCGGCTCCTATTTACTTTTTATATGTATTTATTTATTTTTGGTGCTGGAGATTGAATTCATGGGCATTCTACCTCTGAGCTACACCCCCAGCTCTATTTTATTTTTTATTTTGAAACACAATATCACTAAGTTGCTGAAATTGGCCTGGAGCTTGGGATCCTCCCAAGTATTGGGATTACAGACATGCACCAACCAGTATGCCTGGCTGATAATTTCATGCTTTAAATCATAACATTTTAAGACCTCCCCCAAAGCTACTAAAATTAAAACAAGAACTAATAAATGGGATGGCATTGAATTAAACTAAAATGTTTCTGCTCATCAAAAGAAACCATCAAGTCTAAAGACAGAGCCTACAGAATGGGAGAAGATCTTTGCCAGCTATTCCTCTGATAGAGGATAAATATATAGAAAATACAATGTACTTAAAAGACTTAAGACTAAAAAAAAAAAAAAGCCAATCAAGAAATGGGAGAGCCGGGTGTGGTGGTGCAAGTTTGTAATCCCAGCCCTTGGGAGGCTGAGACCGGAGGATCCGAGTTCTTGGCTAGCCTCAACTACTTAGTGAGGCTCTCTGGAACTTAGTGAGACCCTGTTTCAAGATAAAAGAATAAAAAATAGGACTGGGGGTTTGGCTCGGAGGTAAAATGCCACCAGGTTCAATCTCCAGTACCGCAAAAAAAAAAAAAAAAAAAAAGAAATGGGCATTGAGCCGGGCATGGTGGTGCACGATTGTAATCCCAGTACTTGGGAGGCTGAGACAGGAGGATCTGGGTTTGCAGCCAGCCTCAGCTACTTAGGTCCTCCGAAACCTAGTGAGACCCTGTTTCAAAATAAAGAGTAAAAAATAGGACTGGGGGTATATGTCCCTGGGTTCAATTCCCAGTGCCACAAAAATAAAAAAAATAAAAAAATAAAAAAATAAAAAAAAAGAAAAGGAAAGAAATGGTCATTGAACTAAAATAGGCACCTCACAAAAGAAGAAATACAAATGGCCAATAAATAAATGAAAAATGTTTAACATCATTAGCAATTAGGGAGATGCAAATCAAAACTACATTGATATTCCATCTAACCCTAATCAGAATGAAAATCATCAAGAAGTCAAACAACAATAAATGATGGCAAGGATGTGGGGAAATAGGAATTCTTCTACACTCTTGGTGGGATTGCAAATTATTTCAGTGATCAATGTGGAGATTCCTCAGAAAACTGGAAATCGATCCACCATATGATCCAGTTATACTACTCCTGGGTATCTTTCCCAAGGGATTGAAATCAGAATATTATAGTAATATATACACAACCATGTTTATAACAGCACAATTCATAATAGCCAAATTATGGAATCAACCTAGGTGACCATCAAAAGATGAATGGATAACAAAATCATGGGATATACACACAATGGAATTCTACTCAGCAATAAAGAAGAACAAAATAATGTCATTTGCAGGAAAATAGATGGACCTGGAGAACATTATGTTAAGTGAGATTAGCCAGTCACAGAAAGTGAAGGGTCATATGTTTTCCCTCGTTATGTGGAAGCTAGGGAGTAATCAGGATACCAGAAAGACTTCAGATAATGGAGGAGAAGCTTCAGTGGAGTCAGGGAGGTGGTCTAGGGAAAGAAGGATCAATGAAGGAATCACTTCCATCAGCCTTTTGTGCATATGTGAGAATACCAATGTGAATCTCAATACCCTGTATGGGGAAAAGGGGTCATGGGGAGGGAGCTGCGGGAAAGCCCACCAAGTGCTGTGTGCATGTATGTCACTATCACCATGAACTACTTTGTGATGTGAGAGTATCATGCACCAATAAATGTGTAAAAAAATTAAAAAATAAATCATACCATTTAATTTAGTGGCAAAGGCCCTACAATTCATATGTTATTTGTTAATGTTGTACTTTTAAAATGAATTGAATCTTTTATTGAAATCTAACAAATAGTAGGTTTTCTAAGGCACCGAGGATGGTAAATTTGCCCTCCCTTTTCTGAGGACATAATTACAGCTGGAGCTGGCTCCTGACCACACTCTGACATCATCCTTTCCTCCATGTCCCCTCACCCCCTTCTGCTCGGAAAGCTGATTAGGACCCAAGGACTTTGGCTCTGTAGACTCTGCAGACATGGTTACACCCAGACTGGCCTGCAAAACCAAGAGTAATAACAATGTTTTTGCCTGTGTTTTTCTCTGCGAGGCTCAGGCTTGAGTGTAAGCCATCCGGAAGTGGAGCCAGTCCTCCCCCTGAGCGTCAACTGAAGTGAACAGACAGTGCATTCTTCCTCCTTCTGGCACAGCCAGCCCTCCTCCAGGCAGCCGTAGGAAGAGGAGGGCAGGACAGACCAGCAAGCTGTAGCCACTGCAGGCTCTACAGGTTCGGATCAGTACTAGTCAAGGCAGGAAGATCCTGCATCTCGGGAATTCCATTTTCAGAGGATTTCATGAGGATGCATTCTATTTCCACCATACCAGGCCAATGCCTCTCTCAAGGGAATTGTCTTACATCCAAAAACCTGGCAGTGTTTTTAGGTCCATTTCATTTTTGTGGCATGAAAAAATTCTCGGGCTCTCTCTGGCAGGAGAGATTTCAAACCAAACCACTGGGTGAGTTTCACATCAAACCAACGAGCCACGCAGCCACTTCTTTCAGGGCCTGTCAAATTATTCCAGCCAGACAGCTTAGTCATGACCAGGACCAAGAGCACCTTTAGCAAAAACATGTAACTCTTTTTTATCAGAAAAAAAAAAAATGTTGATTCTTGGTCTAGCCAACACGCTGGTTGAGCCGGAAGCCTGTCTTATCAGGTTTTAATGGTGTGGTGGTAAATGCCTGTAATCCAGTACTTGAGAGTGAGAGACAGGAGGAGCATGGGTTTGAGGACAGTCCCAGCAACTTAGCAAGACTCTCATCAACCTAGTGGGACCCTGTTGCAAAACAAAAATTAAAAAGGGTTGGTGTGTAGCTCAGAGATAGAATGCCCCTGCATTCAATCCCCAGCAATTGCCACGTGTGTGAGAAACATCTGAAGAAACCTGAGAATAAGTTTTGACTAACTCCTTTAAGTTCGTATCAACTAGGTGTTTCTTAGGTTATTTTATGGTCAGAAGTTCCTGGAATAAGGGAACTGCTTTGGTCCGGATTAGGCCTCTTGTCACCACTAAACGTATACTTGAGGCAGTATCCCAGGTATGACAGGGGCCCTACTACACGCAGGCTACCTCTTCCTCTTTCCCCTTCACCTTCCTGTTTTCTTTTTTTTTTAAACTAGGGATTGAATTGAGAGGGTATTCTACCTCTGAGCTAGACCTTCAGCCCTTTTTATTTTTTTTATGTTGAGACAAGGTCTCACTAAGTTGTTGAGACTGGCCTCAAACATACGATCATCCTGTCTTAGCCTTCCAAGTACTGGGATCGCAGGTGTGCACCACAATGTCCAGCTTTTCCTCCATTTTTATTTCCTACCTTTTTCTTCATTTTATCATTATTAACATTATATATCATTATTCTGGTTTATCATTATTATGGATGGCCATGGAAAAAGACTTCACAGGGTAGGTGGGATATGAAGAATAACTAAGAATCGATAGCTAATATATAAACATTGCTTAAAGCAAAACAAATATTGTTGAGTCCTGAACCATTTCTTCCTGGACTAGTACTTCCTTTAAGTTCTTTCTAGTTTGAAGTGAAATATTGGATATATGGAACACATTTTGATTATGTTTAGAATTTTTTCTCATCATCCTATCTATAAAACAAATATTTCTGAAAATGCTTTCTATAGATATTAGTAATTTTCACTGAAAGTTGAATATCTAAAATTAAATATACAAGCAAATATTAATGCTCTCAAATATTTCATACTGGCACACGAGGGAGGCATCTTCTCTAGAGTCTTAGTTGTGTAATTGATTCTTTTTTTCATCTAAACAAAATGTATTGAATTTACAAATTCTTTGCTACATTAAAATATTGGGAGAGTCAGGCATGGTGGCACATGCTTATAATCCCAGTACTTGGGAGGCTGAGACAGGAGGACCTCAGGTTCAAAGCCAGCTTCGGCAAAAACTTTTAAGATTTGGCACTAAACTGGGCATGGTGGCTGGTGCCTATAAACCTGGGAGGCTGAGACAGGATGATTGCAGGTTCAAGGCTAGCCAGCCTCAGCTACTCAGCAAGGTCCTCAATAACTTAGCAAGATCTGTTTCAAAATTTATTTATGTTTTGCTTTTTTTTTTTTTTTTGTGGTACTGGAGATGGAACCCAAGGGTCTTCCTTCTACCTCCAGGTTAAACTCCCAGACGTATTTTATACTTTTTATTTGAAAACAGGGTCTTACTAAGTTGCTGAGGCTGGCTTCAAACCTGCGATCCTCCTGTCTCAGCCTTCCAAGTACTGGGATTATAGGCACCTGACTTCCAGTGTAATATTGTATTAGGAGGCAGGGCCTTTAGGAAGCAATTAGGTCATGAAGGTTCCACTTTCTGGAAAGGGATTAGTATCCTTATATAGGATTTCCCCTCTTCCACTGTGTGGGGCTGCAGCAGGCAGGTGCTATCTATGGGACAAAGAGCAAGCCCTCACCAGGTACCAAATCTGCTGGCATCTTGAGCCAGCCATAAATTTCTGTTGTTTTTAGGCTACCTAGTCTAAGGCATTTTGTTACGCCAACTTGAATGGACTAAAACGGTTGGTTACAAAAATCAGCTTTTTCACTCATGCAGTTTTGGAGCTCTGTACTTGTGTGGGTCTGTATTCTGGGTTGACCAGTTGGCTGAAAACCCTTGCTTGGCATTTGCAGTACTATTTCTACCCTCAAGACGTGATAGATTATTTTCTGTTTAGTTAACTTAATTTCTCACTGTGTCTGGATCTTAAATTGCCCGTCACTGAGTAATCCAGGAAAACTCCTTATTAATCTGAATTGAGAAACAGGGCTATTTCTCCTGATGTCAATTTTCTTTTTCCTTTTGGTGCCATGGTGCAACTTTGTTCTTGGCAGCTACTGTTGGAGGGAAAAGAGGTGTGTTGTTGGTTAGTTCAGACTCTGCTGACCAAGGACAACTTTAGGATCCAGGGACTTGGAAACTTTCCTAGATAACCTGGAAGAGAAAGCCTGATTCTCCTGGGCCCCTCTGTTCCCCAGGCTTATCTTGCCCAGTGTGGCCTCCTGTTGGGAGTTCTGAATAATATTATTGTTTGTCTTTGGTCTCTTGTCCCTGCTTTTCCAATTTCCTCCCTGACTGCAGAACAATGTTTCACATTTTCCTGAAGTCAGCTCTTGGCTGACTGGCCAGGAACCTCAATTTCAGAAAGCACCAAAACAGCCTTTTCATTACAAGGTCTTAGAACTTAGCCTTAAATTGGGTGTGGTGGTGCAAGCTTGTAAACCTAATACTTGGGAGGCTGAGACAGGAGGATCGCAGATTCGCAGCCAACCTTTTCTAATTAGTGAGGCCCTCGCAACTTAGTGAGACTCTGTTTCAAAATAAAAAATCAAATAGGGCTGGGGGGTGTAGCTTGGAGGTAGAATGCCCCTGGGTTCAATCTCCAGTACTGCAAAAAGAAAACAAAAACAACAACCTTTAGGAACTGGGTGTTGTGGCTAACACTTGTAATCCCAGTACTTGGGAGGCTGAGACAGGAGGATTGCAGGTTTGAAGCCAGGCTCAGCAACTTAGTGAGACACTGTTTCCAAATAAGAAAATTAAATAAAATAGGGTTGGGGGTGTATCCAGGAGGTAGAGGCCCTGGGTTCCATCCTTAGTCCCACAAACAAACAAACACCTTATCCTTTGGGAACTGCAGTTTTAAAGCTGAGAGCCCTCTGTCCTGGGCTATCTATTGCATATTTTGATTATCACCTCCTGAGAATAATAATACTTAACCCAGAGTATACAGCTATTCAGTCAATCTTAGTTCTGGAATTGTGCCATGATTTGGGAAGGAAGTATAGGAAGTCCCCTGCAGTGAGAGTAGATTCCACAATCCCAGGCACTGTGACCACACACAGTTCAAACAGGAAGAACTTAGATGACCACAGCTGTCTTGCTGACATGTAAACTCCCTGTCACTAGACACAATTTTGAACAGACTCTGAGGCCCCATCCAACGAAATATATTTTTATTTTTTCGATACTGGGTACTAAACTCAGGGACATTCTCTCTCTGAACTACAGTCCCTGCCCTATTTTATTTTTTATTTTGAAACAGGGTCTCTCTAAGTTGCTGAGGTTCTTGCTCAGTTGCTGAGGCTGACAATCCCATCTCAGCCTTCCAAATACTGGGTTTATGGGCGTATGTCACCATGCCTGGCTCTAACATATGATATTTAAAAAACAATATACATTGTGAATTCTTTTACAAAGTGCATATCAAGCATGTTATAGGAGATATATAGAGTTAAGTAAGTAAAGATCCAAGTGCTACCACAAAGCCTCTGTTTGCCTGTCCTGGTTTTAGTCAGGGGGTGGCTGCAGGAGCCACAAATCTAGCATAAGCTATACTTATGAGACTTTATTTATTATTACTATTATTATTAATATTTTTTGTAGTACTGAGGATTGAACCCGGGGTCATTCTACTGCCAACCTATACCTCTATCCTTTTTAAAATTTTTATTTTTAAACAGGGTTTCACTAAGTTGATGAGAGTCTCACTACTTGCTGAGGCTGTCCTTGAACCTAGGATCCTCCTGTCTCAGCCTCCCAAGTACTGGGATTACAAGTGTGTGCCACCACACCTGGCTAGGCCTTTATCCAGGAGCACAGCTCATCTGTGGCAACTGAGAGGCCATGGGATGAAATGACAAGTGTGTGTGGGGGATATCAGTATGTTTAGGAGGGAAGTGGTTTGATTTTGGAAATTAGCAGTTGAACGTCAAAAGTCCAATGACAATGATGAGGGGAAGATTTATTCTATGTGATGAAACTGAAGTGGGAGGAATTGTTGGTCTCCTGAGGCTGACGAGACAACTGTCACCACGGGCCACTCAGGAGGTGGCTCCCCAGTGTTCCGGCTCTCTTGAGTCTGGAGTCTAGGTAGCTCTCGTAGCCCATGGAAACCCTTGAAGAGGGTAGTAGGGTAGGATGAGGTAGAGGGTAGTAGTGAAGGATGCAGAAGCTGGGAGATGGGCCCAGAAATCTGGTTACAAGGACTCAAGGAGGTCTGAGGAAAGTGTCAATGTGGCTCCTGCAGGGATGCTGGCAAGTCAGCTAACCTGAGCGTGCTTCAGTTTTTCCTCTGTGAAATGGGTAACAAAATATTCCCCTCCTAAACCTTTTCTTAGCAATCAAGCTTTGTGATTGGCCCTGACAAGTGTCGATAACTTTTGTTAGGCAATTGGAAGCAAAGTGACTTCTGGGAAGGGAGATACCCCAGGGGGCTGCAGCCATGAGACTCCTGGAATCTACATGCACCCTGACCAAGCCTGGCTGCGTTGTATACCTTTGTTAAATTAAAAAAATAAAATAAAACCTGAGTAATTGAAAAAAAATCTAGAATAATTAACACTCATCTACTGCCCTTCTATTTGTGTGTGTGTGTGTGTGTGTGTGTGTGTGTGTGTGTGTGTGTGTGTTACTGGGGATTGAACTCAGGGGCATTCTACCTCCGAGCTATACCCCCAGCCCTATTGTTTTATTCTTTATTTTGAAACCGAGTCTCACTAAGTTGCGGAATACCTTACTAGGTAGCTGAGGCTGGCCACGAACCCAGATCCTCCAGTCTCAGCCTCCTGAATGCTGGGATTACAAGCGTGCACCACCACGCCCGGCTATACTGTCCTTCTATTTACCTGCTCTCTTGCCAGACCTACACACACACACACACACAGCTGTAAAACAACTGAAAGTAATATATAGACATCATGACACTTCACTCCTATACAATTCTGAATAATCCATATCTCAAAAACAAAGACATTTTTACTTTCCTATTTATTTATTTATTTTGGTACTAAGGATTGAACTCAGGGGCATTCTACCTCTGAGCTACACCCCAGCCCTATTTTATTTATTTATTTATTTATTTATTTATTTATTTATTTATTTATTGTGGTACTGGGGATTGAACTCAGGGGCATTCTACCTCTGAGCTATACCCCCAGCCCTATTTTTTATTCTTTGTTTTGAAACAGGGTCTCACTAAGTTGCGGAGTGCCTCACTAGGTAGCTGAGGCTGGCCGCGAACCCGGATCCTCCGGTCTCAGCCTCCCGAATGCTGGGATTACAAGCGTGCGCCACCATGCCCGGCATCCTGTTTTATTTTTATTTTGAAACAAGGTCTTAGCCGGGCGTGGTGGCGCACGCTTGTAATCCCAGCATTCGGGAGGCTGAGACCGGAGGATCCGGGTTCGCGGCCAGCCTCAGCTACCTAGTGAGGC